>JAPYZE010001058.1:0-26558 GCA_030522805.1 Leptomastidea abnormis
GGCAGGGCCCCGTCCATCACTAAGCTCCCACACCCCGTTACATTACTGTGAGGCAGCAATGCAACGTTCGGCAAGGTCAGCAGCTCCTGTGGGAGTATGTATAGTAGTAGTAGTAGTAGTAGTAGTAGTAGTAGTAGTAGTAGTAGTAGTAGTAGTAGTAGAAGAGCGGCTGCTTTATCAGGATCGACCGCTATCGGTTGAAGGAGACGAAGAAAGGAAATTATTCATGGCGTCTGGGATGTATAACAGTGTAGCTTGAGAAATAGGGGTCTTCTTTATCCCCTTCTTGGGTTGAGGATTCGATAGCAATTGCAGTAACGCTTTGCGAATTTTGAAGTTTAAGTTTCAACTATATCTGTATCTATGGTTGGTTTTTATATACTTGAGCTTATCTTTGAGCTGAACTATTTTAGTATTTTTGATTTTTATCTAGTGTCATGTTCCTTTGATTTGATTTTTTTTTTAAAAAGGGTTTTTACTCTTGAATTAAGTGAGAAATTATTATAGATTTGCGTATTGGAATACGTAGGATGTTTATTTACAGTTGTTGAAAATGTGATAAAATCTTGAATTATTTTGATTCCACTTGATTCTGATATCTTTTCTAATTTTTTTTTTCTCTTTTTTATTGTGTTCTTATGAATTTTATATTGCTCGAGGGTCGGTTTTTTGTGACACTTTTTGCAATAATATTTGTAAGTAGTAAAATTTTAAGTTTGCGAATTACTGTTAAAAGAAAATTGAAAAGTTTTAACATTTTTTTTTATTTTTATTGTCTATAACTAGTTTAATAAAGTTTAATTTTTTTGGGATTACCTATTAAACTTTGGCTAAATTTTTTACTTCCAATCACAATTTTTTTTTCTTCTCTAAAAATTTTCTAGGGTCACTGGATCACTGTAAAGATTTTTTCTAAAAATAAAACTTCTACCAATGGGATTGTACTACTAACGGACCATCATAAATCAGTATCGTAATGTATAGAGCGTAAAACGAAGATACGAACTTACGAAAAAAAAGAAAGTCAAGAAATAAAATCTGTCGTTGCGTATTGCACGGTAATCGTAAAAGAAAAATTAAAAGAACGTTGAAATAAACTTTTGTAAATCGATCCGTCGTGATATTATTATTTATCTGTATGAAAGAAAAAATAAAGTATTATATTCACAACAAAAGTAAACAAACATTTTCATATCAAATTATATAAAAAAGTAATCATTTTTTAAATAAAAAAAATATATATCCTCTGATACTTTAAAATTAGTTTTTAGTTCAATCACAATTTAAATCGAAGATCTTTTTTTTTTATTCTAAAAAATCTGATAAATTCATTCATTTCTACTCGTCACACGACATGAATTCAAATCAGCAAACTCGATAAAAAGAAAAAGTCAAACGAGTACGCAAACCTTATCAGCTTTCAAAATTATCTTAATAAAATTTATATCCCATCCATTCATCTTTCAAAACGTTTGTACTTCCTCTCCCGATAAAGCGACCTTATAAAATATTTAAATCCACCAGACGATTAACTCTGACAAAAGAAATTCCATAATTCCAGGTACGCTTATAAAGCTCATAAAAAAAAAAAAAAAGGACACATACCCTGCACATCATAAATTCATGCGCGATTATTATTATTATAATACGCGTCTCTTTCCTATCCTCCAATCTCAAACGATCCTTCTCTTACTTCAAACTAAACCCCAGAAATTTTTTTATCCTCTTTAAACTTACATCTCACATCAATTTCACATCTATAACCTCCTGTGTTTACATATAAATCCTACGATCAGAAATCAAAGAAACGTGTAAATCGCTCAGTTTTCCGTTAACCCATTATATACGTTCAGAAAGAAAAACGCTTGCACGAGAGTGAAGGAAATCATTGGGAAAAAGCTTCGGCTGAGAGCGAAGCTTTTTCTTTTTTTTTTTATCCTCAGCTTTTGTATTGGAGAAAATTGCACGGAATGGCTTGGTAGTGCTATACTGCTACTGCTGCTGCTGCTGTTGGGCCGAGCAGCAAATGAATGGCAAGCAAACGCGATTTGAATACCAAACTGTATGGAACGATTACTGTTTGATTGCTGTTTAATGGTTTAAGAGAGCATATGTTGTGCTATTGGTTGTGTTGTTGGTGGTACTGGTGGTGCTTTTGAAGTTGAATTTTTTGAACAGTTTTTATTGTATACACGGTTGAGGTGTATAACGATTGAGATGTGATTTTGAAAAAAAGGGATAAAAAAATTTTTGTTCAAGGGATATGCCTATATTGTTTAAGGGTGGGAGCTTTTGAAAAAAAACAAAAAAAAAAAACGAGAATTATTGGAGTTTTGATAGAGTAGTTTTTTGAATTTACGAGAGAAAAATAAAAAAGGTATTGGAGGGGGAGAAAAAGATATCTAGTTTTTTGTTATATGCGTTTAAATGGAAGATTTCATTTTTCTACCAGCTGGTTGTAAAACAAAAAAAAAACAACCGGCTTGTTCCATTTACTTTATGAGGATTAGTTTTTCAAAATTATTACAAAGTTTATTAAAAAAAAAAAGATCACAAACAGACAAATTAACATTATTTATCCTTAATTTTATTAAAACAATTATAATTACAATAATACCTTAAAGCAGATTAATAAACCAAATTCATAATAAAATCGTCCAATCATATTTCCTCCTCTTATCAACCTCATTTTCACTCGATCCCTCTCATTCAAACCCACTTCTATACTATATCTACCTCCCCTTTTAACTCTCTTTCTCTTCATAACAGCTGATCGTGGAATTTCCAATATCGTCGCTAAATCGAAGCTCTCAATATAAATCCCAGATCCTTTCCTTCTCTCTCTCTCTCTTTCTCTCTCTCTTTATTCCCCATTCTATAACTAGCATACCATACGAGTATAATATGAGCAGACTTGTGCTTGCGCGTGGCGCACACGCGCTGCATTTCGAATATTTGGGGCACGATTTCCGAGAATGAAATTTATAAGGGTCCTCGATAAATTCAAACTGAGGTAGGGAAGAAGGGGGGTGGGGGAGGTAGGGAAGGATGAAGCAGCAGCGATATGGAAACGATTTTAAAGGCCTATTCTGACAATTTCTCTATATCGAAATATGTATAGTCTATACTGTATGTGTACTGTATACTCTATGCATCGTATATGTGAGCTTGCAAAATTCATTATTGTGCATTTAACAATGAGGACACAAAGGATATATAAGTTTATATTATGAACTGTATAATCGAAAAAAAATATATAGTAAATATTTACTTATGTTCGTTTGCTAATAATAATTAAGAAATTAAACAATAAAGAATAACGTTAACGAGCTTTAAAAAATATTAAAAAGTTAATGATCCTATTTAAACTATTGTCAAGAGCTTGCGTCAAGCTTTTATATATACCTATATTTCCTTCCTCTCTTTAGCCCTTTATATTCCATGTAAGTATTTACTCGCAAGTTATAACATACGCAGAATATACGCATCTTACACGTTTCATCTTATACATACTTATGTACATACATACATGTAGATAAATGTGTATGTACTTAACATTCGCACATATACAGTACAGTAGTTGGGGTAACAGCAGTAAGAGCAGTAACAGCACCTGCAGTATAGTAGTAGAAGCAGTATAGTTGAGATATCTCGCGTATGCCGTTGACGTCATAGCGCAACCCCTGCGAGGTCACACTTATATACATACACCAATACATACGCACTAACACCTTTACAAACAGCATCTCACGTACTCTTGTTTTTGCACATATACAATGCGAGATAATGTACACGCGTGCGTGTGTATGTGTATGTGTGTATAGGTGTAAGTGTGTTACACATTTTCACATTTTCCGCTGGTAGCACGAGAGAGTGAGAGAAAGAGAGAAAGGCTGAGAGAATTAAAGGGGGTCGCGTAACCGAGATGTGCGCGCGAGAGGGTCAGACGAAGCGGTCAACACAATGAATGGAGCAGTGGTGCAGTCCTGTGTAATGCGCCTCCTGGAGGGTAGGGGCCGGGGGTGTAGAGGATGAGGGAGGACGAAAAGAGGGGGGAGGGGTGGGTGGGTGGATGACGCGCGAGCAAAAGTGATATTCGTGTGCGTGCTTGCGCGTGTGACCGAGAAAGTGGCAGCGCCCGTGTCGGGAAAAGGGTGAGAGAAAGAGGTGCTGCTGCTGCTGCTACTGCTGGTGGTAGTAGTAGTTGTAGTGGTGGAAATACAGTAGGGGTCGCGAGCCCGAAGTGGCCTAGTTCGCGGTAGGGTGGGTTCTCTCTCTCTCTCTCTCTCTCTCTCTCTCACGTACTCTCGTCGATCGATAGCGCATTCTTGACTAACTCCCTCTCTCTTTCTCTCTCTCTCTCTAACTCGGGATGCTGCATCTCACTGGTGCGTCTCTATAGTGCGTTGGTTAACGTACGATGTGTCTTCGAGCAGTAAGTGAAGCTCAAGTTGAGCTTTATTCGAGCTTGCTTGGGTGATAAGAGGAATTGCTGGATGGCTGTATATTTATATACTTCTTGAGTGACGAAGTGTGAATGATAAAGAGAGAGAGAGAGAGAAAGTGAGCCAATAACGCGCTTGTATGGTTATACTATTGGAATTAAGGAATTCGAGCTTGCAGTAAAAGAGTTAGCAGGTGCAATCGGTTGCGACCGGTAAAGCTTAAGTTCTATGATATAAACTTGCCAATTTCGATGGCTTATTCTTTTTTTTTCACTCTCACTCTCTTTTCTGTTAATATTTAATCTTTGAAACGCGATGTGGCCTGGTTTTTTATTAAGCGCTTTGAAATGAAATTTAAAGCGTTTGGAAAGTATTTGATAAGAGAAACTAAGTATTATAAAGTAATGAAAAAATACAGAAAACAAAGAGCTTTAAGAAATAAAGAGCAAAAAGTCATATGGAATTATCAATGCAGTTATATATTGGATTTCATTACATTTGATGTTAAAAATCAGTAATTATCATTGCGCAATCAACATCATACCTATTATATTGTACAATAATAAATATATTGTATATCAAAACGTTATATATAAACTATCGATTGTTTTCCTTCTTTCTTAATTGCAACTTCTAATTGCTCGTCCCCTGAGCTCTCTAGGAATTTCATTTTAGGTCACAAGTTTAAGAGAAAAGAAAGATGAAGACAGAGATAAAGAGAGAGAAAGAGAATGAAAAGAAAAGGTCGTCTTCTGGTAAGATATAGCTCACCGGCAAAAGTGACGGTACGACAAAGTTAGACTTTTGAAGCGAATGGACGAAACGGCTTTTGTGTCCCAAGCGCATACAATTAAAAAAACTGCCTGCATGTCTCAACTTGACCGACAGATAGAGAAAGAAAAAGAGAGAGAAAGAGAGAGTTTTGAGTATACGTAAACCAATTCGACAAATCGATACTCGAAGACATTGCATCAACTGACAACAAAGCACGTGTCGGACTACTTTTCGCTTTGTCTATCTGTATGTGTGCAAGCTCGCGTCAGTCTCATAGTGGCCTTTCGAAGACACTAATTGACCTTCCTTACGAGCCCGCAAACTTCGTTAGCACGCCTGGAAGAACTAAAGAAGAGGGAAGGGATGAGGGGACGGTAGAGGAGGTGATCGAAAAGCCTCGACGCTTGCAACTTTTCGAGAGAAGCGAGAGAGAGATTCGGGTCAATCCAGGCGCGCAAGCTCGACCGTTGTTAATTGGGCTAAAGGAGACGACGCCCTTTAACAATCGATCGTTTCGATAAGGGATTGTGACTTTTGAAATTTAGTGATAAAGGGTTTTAAGTAGATAAAATTTTGGTGTTTTTTATAATAGTATAAAATTTTATGGAAGAGTAGATTTGAAAACGACAAGTGTGTGTGCAATGTAAGAAAAACGTTGAAGAAAAATTTTGAAAGTAGAGCTTGCAGGATTTGAAGTGCTTTTACTACGTACTATTCGTCTCATTGGAAGTTCTTTCATCTTTCAAGTTTTATGGATGACGGAAAATAAGCTTTTGGTCTCGTTTAAGATGATTGAAATAAAGGATTTTTGCCAAGATTTTTAGCTTTGAAAGTTTTTTGAAATCGTTCTGATAAATAAGTTTATTGTCAGAGAGCTTTTGTTTTGATGAGATTTTGAGATATTTTCGTATGAATTTTTTTTCTTGTTTTTTTCTGTGCAAATTCACTTTTTAAATGAAAAGTTATTTTGTTTATGAAAGAAAAATATGTTGTTTGAATTTCGTAAGTGATTAATTTTATAAAATGTGTGTGAGTATGTATATGTTTACGTATACGCATTTTAAATTTTAATGAAGCGTAAATCACGTCAATGTATAGTCTATTTTAAATCCTTATTGAGTCAAGCTTTAAACTCGTTGTGAATTTTAAAATAAGTAATCAATAAATCGTTGGATTATAAAAATTTATCGCTATTATATTTTCTCTATTTTATATCTATATTATGTTTAATCTATTTATGTTAAATATCTAATGTAGCGTGACGGTGATCATAAAATATTTTTAAAATCTCAAACGTCCCCAAGCTTTTATCAAAACTTCGTGAAAAATATTATTCAAAAATACATCAGGAATAGGTTAATGCCTGGCGCCGAATATAGAAAAGAGAAAAAAAGGCTTTTGGCACGATATCTTCAGTACAGAATGACTTTTTGTTTTGCTATATTTTTCTTCTTTTCCTTAGGGAAATGAAAAGTAAAAATAAAAAAAAAAAATTTTCAAATCCACGCGCGATGATATAAAGAAAAAAAAAGAAAAAGGCCAAAAAAAGAATCATTTCCTAACCCTGATATATTAAAAAAAACATTATAAACTGAGCTGAACTGCTTCTTCATGATTTACACAGAGAATCTCGTCTTTCTCTCAACATATACCTTTTACAGTGTCTTTCTTTCCTCTCCACCAAGAGTAAACAAAAGAAGAATAAAAAAAAAGAAGGGCTTGCTTGAGAAAAGAAAGGTCGGAAGAAGACATTTGTCTCCCCATTCATCTCTCTACACCAGCTCTCTAATGCATAATCGATAGGCCAACCGTTGGCGCTCCTACTACTACTACTACCCTGGCTCTCTTTAAATCCGGATATGCTACTGTAATATTTTCCTTTTTCTTTCTCTTTCAACATATCTGTCTCTCGCGTATTCTACTCTTATATATACTCTGTATCAAACGTGTGTGTCTTCTGAGTATATGAATATAAGTCAGTCACGTATATATACTTATGCGAACGAAACAATTCAATTTGAAACTTTTTAACCAATCTGTCTTGCTTGGCGCCAAAAACATCCGAGAAATCGATATTTTTTGAATTAATGTTTCTCTTATATGCTTTTGGCGTAATGGACTGCAACGAAATATCGATTTGGTGCACGATCTAGATTCTTCTGTATTTCGTATTTTATACATTTGCCAAAATATTATTTTTATTGTTAATATTTATAATCAATTTTAACTTATTTATCTTTACAAATACTCTTATTTAATTACAATTTACTTGAAAGAAGATAAATAATGTAAAAGTATATAAGAAGTCAAGCCGATGTAAACGTCTCGTTACTCTAGTTTCCAGCCAGTATCTTACTTCATCGCATCTCTCTAATGTACAAAGTAACTCTCTCTCTCTCTCTCTCTCTCTCTCACTCTATTTCTCTTACTTCACCAGAGTCTCTCCCAACAGCTCTCATATGTAAATTAGGATGTACAGCTTAATGGTCTCTCCCTCAGCTTCTACTCCTCCTTTTTCCTCAGAATCAGAACAAAAGAAAAAAAAGCTCGGAGATAAAAAAGCTCGGGCGTCCCAACGTCGTCGTCGTCTTCGTGTCCGGGCTTTTTCGTCTATATACGACCAACTTTCTCTCTCTCTCTCTCTCTCTTTTTCTCTCTGCAAGCTCGACTCCTTACATCCTCCCTACTCTACTCCAAGCATGCACTTGCATCTTCTGGCTTGCAAGCTCGCTCGCGACCCGGAGTCTTCCTCTTACGTCGGTGTCGGTGAAGTAAAGTAGGACGGCGCCGCATCTCCCGCTCCACCCACCTACACACACATATACGCGCGCGCGAGATCCTATACGAGCGAGAGAAAGAGAAATAGTAGCAAAACTAAGCTCACCACCCGAAACGCCCTATGAAACTGGGCTTGACGCAAGCGACCTCGGAAAAGGGCTGGTGCCTGATTGTCTGGTTCAATGACCCTGTATTGAGTAATAATTTATGCTGCTTGCGTTTTCACATAATGTATGTATGTATTAGTGTATGGTTTGTGTGAGGAGTTTAGGGAGACGCGTGTGGAATGATTTAACTGTGATTTGGATTGGAGGGTATAAAAATAGGGATATTTGAGATGTGTGAAGTGCTTGAATTTTTTAGTGACATTACAAAGATGAGGATTTTATGGATTTTTTTTTAATCATTGTCGGTCTATTTGATGCTCATCTTTTCTTTTTTTTCTTTTTCGACTCTTTCGTGGCTTAGTTAAATGTATCTCAAGTGTGAATTCGTGAGAGAAGCTAAGTAGGTCATTGGGTTACGATTCTTGTGCGCGGAGCGAATTATACGTTTACTGATAAAATTAGACATCTTTTTTTTTGGTTTTGATTTTGATATGATGCTATTTTATGTAAGTAAAAAACCTTGTTGGATGTTATATAAAATAATTTATTTATTTTTAATTTTTATAAAAAAAAAAAAATTTGATATAAAAAATTATATAATAGAACTTTGGTCGTTTTTATGATCGGTTTAAAATGGAAAAAGTGAGTACAGGATTTTATGTCTCTCAAAGGAAAGAAGCTAAACGTGAAAGGCTTCAAAGATTCAATGAACTGAAATTCTTGAGAATGTGTATCAAAGTTATTTCGTATACAAACTTGAAACTTCAAACTGCCTTTAGAAGTAATCAGTCTTCTTTTAAACTACCGACGCAATTTTTTTTTATTTTTTTGTTACTTTCATCTCCTTTATCAGTCAAATCAAATAGAAACAAAATCTTTTTTATTTGGACATTGAAACTGATAGTATATGTAAAATCCTTTATATATTCAATGCAAATGCACTCGAAAAGAATTCTTTTAATCCATTTAGATAAGTCTTCAATAACACTATTTTAAAACAAATACTTTTTTAGTAACATTTTGCAGTTATCTAAAATGTTCGAAAAACAAACTTGAAAAAAAGGAATTCTAAAAAATCTTCGATCTCATACAAAAATCCATTAAAACATTAAATCTCTTAAAATATATATAATCAAATAAATAATTAAAACCTTTTTTTACTCATAAACTTGAATTACTATCCAAATTCTAAACTAACATCCTCTTCGACTCAACAATTACTCCCAAGCAAGTAAGCAAAAAACATATATACCATGTACAGTCCAACACAGAAAACAAGTAGCCGATTTTCCCTTTCTATACAAACCGTTCCTCTCCTTGAAAACCCTCTGCTAATCGCAGGGGAATCGAGCGTGTCTTCTCTTATTCAAAAGCGCCCTGGAGGCCTACCGTATATGTACCGTGTACATAGTCGTAGTAGTAGTTGTAAGGGTCAGCGAATCGTGAAGCAAAGGCGCATAATTGTTTTCAGAGCCCCCAACATACACATCACTCCCTGCAAGCTCGGGACCAGCAAAAGCTTTCTCTCTTCCTCTCTTCTCTCGCATGTCTAGAGAGTAAAGAGGATAGGATGTAGAAGATTACAAGCACACTGCTTTTCTCTCTCTCATTTTGGTACAAAGGGCTGTAGCTGCTTCCGTGCAAGATGTGATAGGGCGTTACTCCCTTGGTAGCCCTTTATACGAGAGAGAGAGCTTGCGCTAAGGCACGCGGGTAATATAACTGGGCGTTGGCGGATTACACGCTAGGAATTTTCTTCGTGGCTGCTGTGAGATTAGTCGTGAGAGACCTTTGGCTTTTGATATCTTGGGCGAGTATTGTGAAAATAACTGGCTTGTTGTTAATATTTTTTTTTATTTTATTTTTTTTAAAGATACGTATGAATATTTGGGTATAGTTGATGTATATTTACTAGAATCGAGACTTTTACGCTGGAAAATTATTCTACTTCGGTTAATCGGTTTTTCTTATAAGGCCGCCAGTTCCGTGATAATTTATATTTGCCTCCCTAACTTTTCTGAAATTCTGAAAGTCAGACGGAGAGGAGGGTGTTCAAGAGTTTTTGCTTGCTTGCTTACTTGGTGAATTACTGCGGGGGCAGTTTAGCTTGTAATTTATATTCTACTGCTCTGAGAGTAAATTAAACTTGTAATATCACACGATTTAAGCGTCAATATTCTGTCTACTTTCTTATTTATTTTTTTTTTTTATTTCAAGGTAGTTTAGTTTAATATTAAGAAAAAAATTTTTTCATTTGATTTATTGAATAAAAGTTTTTAATTAAACTAATTTAAAATTCTTTTATTATAATATCAACATTATTTATTCACAGACTGTTTAAGTCTTTGACGTTATTGTGACAGACTAAAATTATAATTGTAAATTTGAAAAAAAAAAATTTCAAGAATTTTGTCGAGCTAAAGATATACCTACATAAACATTATTTATTATTGCAAGACTTGTGACCTAGTTTTATATACAGCAAGTAGCATTTTACTTAAAAATTCTCAAGTAGAACAAATTACCCTACTTCTCCTTGTATATCAAAGCTTAAGCAAAATCCAAATGCAGTAACTCATCCACATCCATTATAACCTTTACAAACTCGATGTATTCATAATGTGACACCCCTACTAAAATGTCCTATCCTATACCTACAACTTATAAATCCTTTTTATATTCACGAAATATTTTTTTGAATTTCAAAGTGAAATAAAGATTGATACGAATAAGTCATACATATTGCAACGCATCGTCAGTTATTATTATTTTTTTTTTTTCAAATTCACAAAAGCAACCAAACTTGACCGGTCAAGCGTAAATAGGCAAGCTAGGATTTTCAGCTTGGCATGTTTGCGAGGCTGGTTGCGGAGAAAATGTTGAGGTAGAGATATCTGTTACATTTTTATTCTTCGAACGGTTTTGTACTTGACAATGGAAAGATATTCGCGCACGGACGCTTGGGCTAAGGTATATGTATAGTTTGGCCACTAAGAAATTTTTCTTTTATTTATTTATTTTATTTTTTATTTTATTCTTGTACTAGAGCTTGTACGTCCAATACAAGAAAGAATCGTATACTCTTGACAAAGTAGATTTCTTTTGTGAAGAACACTTGTATAGATTTTCTCAAACCTTGTGCTTTTGAGCAAGATATATTTTATTAAATATTATTGATGATATGTATTTATTTTATTGGTAATAATTTTAGAAGATATTTTAAATATTTAAAAAAAAATTTTATTTTACAAATAGTTTTGTATTACGAAAAAAAAAATATTTTAGAGTATTTTTCAAAAGTTAATTAATTTAATTTGGGATTATATATTTATTATGCCTGTAGCAAGAGTATGTTAAATCAAAATACCGCGTAACATAAATCTTGAATGTTTTCAAAAAATTTTTGTAAAATATCTGAAGTAGCTCCTGAGAGAAAAGAATTCGGTAAAAGGTAAAAATTTTACACGAGCTTTACTTGCAAAAATGTCAGAATACACGCATACCTTGTAAAATTCTGAAATCAAATAAAAGTAAAAATAAAAAAAAGCTTACAAAAAATTTGATATCTAGCAAAATTTTCATACTTCCAATCTCTATTGTGCAATTTAAAATATCGTCAAAAAAATAAATCAAAATTATGGCAATACGAAATTTACACTTTATCAAAAATATAAAAAAATATACATAAACAGAAACCAAACAAGAATTGACAGTAAAAATAATAAACTTTAAAATCTTAAGAAATATCCTCGTCATTTCTATATCATTGCATTCCAGACTTTAACCGTATACTATACGTATATCGAGAAAAGCTTTTCCGTAAGTTAAAGAAGAGCAAAACGAAGTAAGCAAGAAATACAAGAAAATAGAAGACGTCAAGTATCTTTGGTCTTGCGTTTACAATCGTAAATCTTAGCTATTCGGAGTTTCTGACATCGGCTGTCGTGGAGTATAGTATAGTACAGCTATGCTTGTCCGCACCCTAGATGTATTTATCGACTTTTTGAACATAAGTGAAACGAAAATAAAGAGAGAAAGGGAAAGAAAGCTCTAGTCTTGTCTTGTAAATCATTCTTGATTGGCTGATAACTTAAGGATTGTATATACTATTTCTAAGCTTATTTAGCTTGTTAAAAATGAAAATTTGTGAATGAGCTTCCAGCTTAAATATTTCAGCATATTTAAAGTAATTTTATAGAAAATTAGTACTAAGATTATTCAAGTATTTTAATGTTAGTAATTTGAAAATTACGTAAGTATATTTACATTTAAGGTGATAAACTTTAAAATTTTAATTGACTTAAGATGCTAGTTTACGAATCAAAAACTTATTTTAACGACATTACTTTGACAATTTTAAGATCAGTGTAATTCGTATAAAAAAATTTAAAAAAAAAAGGATTCGTTTAATATCCCCCCATCATTAAGCTACTTAACTACTATCCTTAAGAAATTTTCCTATTAAAAAGTTGCTGATGCATAGTATTAGTACACTTATATACCTATACAGGCGAGAAAGTCAAAGACATTTATTTTCTTGAATGAAAAGCAGCAGCACCGTTATTGAAGATAACAGCCTTAAGGTCCATTCAACTAACTTGCGAGGTACGCAGTAGCCGATGTATATAGGTATATAAACAAGTGTACTACCACATCCCACCAGTAATTCATCGCTTGTTATATTAAAGTCTCTCATTCATCAAGGTGATGTAGACGCTTTAAATATAAATGATTTGTACGATGCTGGACTATTTTATTATCTCAGTTAAAAAAAAAAAAAAACAAAGTATGCAACGATGTGCGTAATGCAGGTATAGGTTGCCAGCAAGCGTATCATTTATGCTAGTGAGATAGAAAAAGAGAGAAATACTTCGAGCTTTACAAGTGTAAATACATCCACTTCGATATGAAGCGTAGGTAGGTAGGATATGCATGAATAAATAATGTGGTATTGTGTGGATGTGTGTGTATATACGGTACACGTGTGTGTGTATGGGTATGAATATAGAGGTGGAAAATTGAGTTTTGCATTGCAAAATTTTTACGCGCTTCTCTACAGTATTTTTTTTTTTTTTTTTTTTTTAATTTTTTAATTTAATTAGTTATTTCATAGAAAAATTTTTTTAACTATTTAAATTGCATAATTTAGTAAATAATAGTAACTGGATAAAATTATGCGTTTTCATGTACTACGTAAAACTTTATTAAAATATTTTCACGCATATAATTTTTTTTTTTAATATTCAGCGTTAAATTGCTGTGAAAAAAAAGTCTATAAAAAACCATTGTTTTATCGACAATTTTCTTCTTTTATCGTTAATAACGTAAAAAAAATCAATTTTATTTTTCTCACCACGGTTAATTCCAATACTCAGTCATAACACTTAAGCTTTCTACCCTCTACAATAAAAAATCGCATACACACATACTCTTAAAGCTTAACACGTCGTTTTTCCCTTTTCTTCCTCCCCCCAAGATTTAACGTTTACTGATCCCTTTTTTTATTTTCTATGTGTTTCCTTGTAAAACTTTCGACAGGTACATACGTACACTCTTAAAAAGTCCACGATAAAGTAAACTCAGTTTCTGAGAAAATGCGTGTTATCGAGTGTAGATTCAAGGTTTGTGTAGTTCTTAAAGTTCGCTTAAGGTATGGGATGTACGACAGCGTGTGCGGATTAAGCGTTAACAAGCTTTGGCTGAGTGAAAAATAGAGAGAGAGAGAGAGAGAAGCTTGTGTGAGTTTGTTTCGAGCTTTTGCTTTTAGCCTCTTGAATAAACTAATAACGTCAGTTTGAAAAAAAAAAGTTTCGAGTGTTTGCGAAAAGAGAGAGAGGCTATGTATAGCTTATAAATGTTGATTTTCTGTGGATGTAGCTTGGAAATTGAATATTAAAATTGATTGAGAATTATATTTTAAAGTTTGCATTGTTACATGATGATATTACATGGTGAAAAATGTACTTTAATTAAAAAAAGTAAAAAATGATATTTTAAAAAAGAAAGAAAGAATGAAAGAAAAGAAAACACTTTACTTTATTAAACCTGGACAATTTAAAAAATCTTGCAAGCTCTTAGTAAAACCGTGAGCTGTGAAATTTCCTTCAAATTTTTTAGTAGTAGTAGTAGTAGTAGTAGTAGTAGTAGCTTTAAGTAGAAGTATAATACTTTAACGTACGTTTATACATCTTGTATTTTTCATTTTCTAGTGTTTAACTTTAAAAGTACTTGAAACAATTAATGTAACACACTTAACTTCCGCTTTTCAGTCTCTCAAGTGTATTACATTCCTTGACACTAAATAAAAAGCAGCAATTTTCTTAAGCTTTTGTAATCAACTCAACAAAGTTAATTAATTTTTCTTAGATACTAGACGTATTCATCACCCAATTCAAGCTGATTAATTAAATTTTTAAATATAAAAAAAAAGAATAAATTCCAATCAATTTTTTTACAATTACCAATAACAGACAATTCATACCACAATACTCATCATTTATCAAACAATACAAAAGAGCTTTTAAAAATACAAGAGAGAGAAAACGATTGATTCGCATTTTCCACGACCACATAAGTGAGCAATTGGCTCGAGGTAGTCAGAGTAAACCACGTTTACACACGCGTTCATCTCCTATAACTATTGAAACAGTTCAAGCCTCCCTCCAGTAGTGCTCCATTATAAAAGTGAGCTTGCGGGTGCGATATGCGTTTTAATTATCGTCGAACGATCGGATGTGTGTGTGTGTGCTCTGCTTTTTTCCAGAACCGCTTCTCTTTCTCTCTTCTATCCGATAATGGAAACTCGAGCTTGCAATCGCCACAGCAAAAGAGAGAGAGAGAGAGAAGGTGAGATAACGCAAGTCTAATGGAGATTTACCGGTGTAAAAGGGTGATCAGCAATCTTGTATGTATATACGCATGGACACATACATTCATATACATACATGTAGATACGCGTGATAAGTATCGATTTCCTATCCAACACGTGGAAATTTTCTCGCTTCGGGATTATGTATGCGCAAGTGTTGGAAACGATGTAATCTCGTTGTGGTCCGATCCGTCATGAGGTATTATATGTATATGTATACCAGTGGGAGCTTATAAGTGGTAGTAGGCTGACGTATACTATGGGATGAGATGTACGAGTGATCGAGTACCGACTAAGATATGCGAGCTTTCATTGCCTCTTGGCTTCTTAGATAGAATGACGATTACAAAATCAGGTGAAAATTCTTAATAATTTCTTTCTTTATTTTATTTTATTTTTGTTTGTTTTTGCATTAATTATAGATATGACTCTTTGAAGCTCTGGCTTATTATGTGAATCCATCTTGTTATTTTTTTTTCTTTTTGTTGAAGCTTAGGTGTCGTTGGGGAGTGAGAGAGAGACTGTATGTTTAATGCGACGTGCCAGAATGATTGAGTACGTTGGCATCAACATTTGTTCCTGACTAGCAAGCTTATATTTATTTGCAAATATTGGAGGAGTGATAGCACCAGCTTTTAGGGATACGGATATTTTATTACCGGGGCATGAATCAAGTGATTAAATTTGAATTTCACTACGTTTAAACGAAAAAAATTGAAATTATTTGGATTTTATGAAATAAAGAGAGGAATTTTAGATGGATTATATTTTGCGATATATTTATTTAAAGTATATTTAAACATATTTTAAATTCATTAAAGAAAAATATTTATATCCGATTATTAAACAGATAGTTGGATTAAATAAATGATCATAGGTATCGAGGATTTAAAGCAACAATAATTTATTCAATTAACTCAAATATACGTTATATTTAAGCTTAAATGACGCACATAAATTAATTATGCTTAATTTATCCACTAAAAGCATACATGAATGTAAAACAAAAGGGGAAAAAATAAACAACATCAGCATCGCTGTTTCTCGTTATCGTTACAACTTGATACATTTTTCTAAACGAAAAAATGCATAAAAATGCAGCAACAGTATAAAGTAAAGCTCGCTTACGTCACTGATGACGTCCATGACCCTATTGCGTTACATAACTTTGCACGAAAGTGCAATAATCTTTCCATTTTTTTTTCTCACTCCTTTTATTTTACCAACAAAACGTAATCAGTCCAAACGAGTTAATTGAAAATAATCAGCCGACATTCTATCAATTAAAGCAAGTCGATTTTCAGCAATACTCCCCCACTCCACACACATATCGAGTCCAATATATCGATTAGCTGACCTGTGTTGTCGAAAATGTACCATCCTTTCCCCTTGGGATGATAGAGATACACTTTTCTCTCTCTCTCTTTCTTTTCTTCTTGTTATCCATTTATCGCGTATTCTCTCTCACTCTGTCCTTTTTTTATTTGTTTTTTTTTTTGAAATTATTTGTATCACGTAAAATTTTAGAGAGGGAGGGTATATACGGATGTCGAATGAAACGTGTGGTGTGCTAATTCGCTCTTGTGTTGAATTTCGATAGAAGCAAAATGGTAATGGATTATCAGAGAGTGACTAATGAGTCTGGCTTTTATTTATGTATGTTTTACGAATACCAGCTCTTTTGTTCTGAATTGGTTAGCGCATTGTTGTTGTTATTGTTATTAATATCGTTTTTGGGTTTTCATTTAATAATTGGTATGAATATGACTCTGTTAATTATCAGTGTATGTCCTTTTTTGGCGAATGGAAATGAAAAGAAATATTTAATTTATTAATTTTTTTTTTTTTGTTTATTTTAATTGTATTGTAAAACTAATGTATATATTTAGTTTCGTAAGTTGATAAACTGTTTAGTTAAATGAAATAAATGTAAGTTGTATTTCTTTTATGTTGCAGTGACTGTACATGCGAAATAAAATAGTTGCAGAAGAGAGTAAACGCTTTTGCTTGAAATAGAGGTAAGTACTTTCAAACCAACTTCAAGTTTAAGTGGTATAATTTAAGTAAAATTACCTTGAAATGCTTTAAGAACTTGGGCGTTTAATTTCATTTTATAATTTATTGTTATAATTTATAAAATTGTAATAATTTAAAAGCTAGTCATCTTTCTTTTTTTATAATTTTACTAAATTTTATTTACTAAAATTTTTTTTGTTTGTTAAAATTTATGAAGGTTACGTTATTAAAGTATGTTATCATGCAATAGTATAATATCGCTAATTTTCTTCATACATATATATATATATACCGCATCAATTTATATTTTAATAACAGTTTACTGCAGTAAGACAACCTATAAGCTTGGCCAAATACGTTAACCCTAAATTTGAATATTGATTCAGGGTTTAATTTATATAAATCAAGAGTTTGCTTGCTTAATACTTTGTGTATTAAGATCAATCCTAAATTTCATATCTGATCTAAGATATCATATAAGAAACAATTTTTAATTAACTATTATAAAATATTCACTTTTTAATTAAAATTTTAAACTTTTGTAATAATTTAAATTCAATATAATCAAAAATTAAATCACAAGATCATCACAAACAAATATCTATTCAAATACAACATCAAAACATTTAGTTAAGTACATCCTCTTTGCAACACGTCATATAGATTATTTCAACAACCATCAATTAAAACTCATCAATATAACATCATTTAAAGCATACGCGCATAGACAAAACAAACACAGTAATTACATAATAAAATTCTAAATTTAATAAACAGATCTAAAATTGAATAAAGTCATCAATAATTCATTAATATAGTTGTACTTAATAGTCAAGCCATTACGAGTAAAACAAAGGCTCTCTCCTAAGACAAAAGCTCCAAACCATAGCAGTGCACTTGCTCGACGACGACGACGACAACATGCGGTTGCAGGGGGATAAAGAGAAGAGATGGCTGGTAACAAAAGGTGGAATTGCTCGGGAGGTTACGCAATCGCATTCCCAACTACATATATAGGTATAATATACTTATATACAGAGCTTTCTAGCACTTAGATAGAGTATAGTATATACTTTGACCAGAGGATACACGCATGGATCGATTTCACCTGCCGGGCTTTTTAAACTCATTGCTACGCAAAAGCATTGTGGTATTCCGGGTTAAAGCCCCGCAAGCTACAGACCAAACTCACGATATTACTTCCGGACATGTTAGTCTGTATGTGTGTGTATGTGGAAAACCAAGACCCTATACCCTTTGTCGTACAAATATGTTCTCTACCTATATGTATATGAGAGATACGTGTAAAGCTTTAGAGCTTTCAATTCTGTGTTGCTTACGTTACGGTATATATGGTAAAATAGTTGACGAAGGGGTCTTTTCCATGAATTTTCAGCTTGAGCTATGTTGTGTATGTGGCTGTGTGTGGTAGGTAGTGTTAAGTGCCATAGAATGTTGGATAAGGTTATGGTTAGAGAGAGAAAGATTCCGGATGAGAAGTTTGCGATGGCCAGATGTTGCCATCTCGAGAAGTTTTGGAATGCTGAGTTTCAAGAGAGAAATGCTTTTCTGTCTTTCTGGATGCATCGTTTCCAAGCTTTACTGTTAAACTTTGTTGATGCAGATAGTTTTTATTTTTCTTGAATGGATGTTTGTGATGGATATATTCATTCATTTTTTTTTTATTTTTTGAGAAATTTTAATTAATTTATTATTTTTGAGAAAACTTTTTGTATGTATTAAAATTTGATATGATTTACAAGATTTATTTTTAAAAAAAAAGAAGCAATTAAATGTTAATTATCGGTTTTTACTGTTTTAATATTATTTCTTTTGTTAAATGCTAATAGAAGCATATTAAATTTCTGAGAAATAAGAAATTTTGTTTCTGTATTTTATTTTCGAAATGAACAGTATATTGGCTCAATTAAATGTGATTGAATTTCAACGTAAATTTCAAAATATTATCATCATAACAAAGTAAACGTAAATAACAATGTTATGAATACGCTCTAGTGTATACCTACAAATATACCTAACAAAATTTCAAGCAATAAATTTATTATTACTGTTATTAACAAGAAAAATAAAATGTTATATGAAAATAAATTAATTTGATAATATAAGTCTCTTAAATATCCTCTAAATTACATTTCAAAAAATTTTTACAATCACAAAAAAAAAAAAAAGGAATAAAAATCAAAGAAAAGACAAAATCGAACCTTCATAAAATCCCGCGAGACTCTCTTCATTCTCCACTCCTTTACCCATCCTCTTTCTCTTCGATCAGACTGAAAATTGCCGTCGAGGTGTTAACGACTCTCTCTCTCTCTCTCTATCGAGAATCACATGAAGGCAAGTCTGGTTAACGCCCACATCAGCCTTCAGGGCAGTTCTATTCAAGCTACCATAGAAGCTCAGTAGCATCCCCCACAAAAAGAGATAGAAAGAAAAGAAAGAAAGAAAGAAAGGAATAATCTCCGATGGAATCACTAGGTGTAGCAGCACACCTTCTCACCGTAAAAGTTCTCAGAACGTTATATATATACGAAAGAAGAGAGAAGCTTATGTCGATTCGGTATTAACGATCCACACACGACTTTTCTTCTTTTTTTTTTTATTATCACATACCACATACATATGCACTGCACTACACTAGTGCCCACTTGTATATATACACACAATTTTATTCTTGGTATATCGAGGATCTTGTATATTCGCGAGCTCGTAGTTTTATCGTCCGTACTTTATCGAGAAGCAAGAGAGAAGACACACACACATACATGTACTTGTCGATTTGATCGAGCTTTCGACATGAATGAATTCCCGCTAGACGTTCGTACGTCGCGGCAACGAATGACAAGCCTTCCTTCTTCTTTTCCTCTCCTTACTCTCCTTTACTTATTCTACTATACTCTATGTCACGTTTTCCTTATAGCCCTGGGCGAGCGAGGCTTTTCGAGTGAATACGTGTGTGTGTGTGTGTGTGTGTGTGTGTGTGTGTGTGTGTGTAGACACTGATCGTTCGGGGAATATCGAAAATTTTCCATTAAAGCTTTTGCTTAAATGTACTAGAATGTTATGATTGATTTAGAGTTCTTTTTTTCTTTTTGAAAATTAATTCATAAAAATATTTGTTTTTTGTGATTTTATAAAATTAATTTCTCTTTGTCACCTGTAAAAATAAATTGACAAAGCAAAAAAAAAAAAAAAATATAGATATGCATCTATTATTAACAGAATTCAATTAAAACCAACTATTATTTAAAACAAAACTGGATGAAAACGTATACAAGCTGAATTGAATATAGTATGTGTATATGGTGGAACAGTAGTTGTTACCGCATCTTTGTAATCATCAGCTCGACATATCTGGTTGGTTTTACTCATACTTTTTTTTTTAACATGGATACATATACTGAAAAGCTTTACATCGCGCGTTTATTCTCTTTTCATTTGATTACACGTACTTTTTTGGACGTAATAAAAGACGACGTTGTATATTCCATGAGTAAGGGAGAAAAATATCACGATAAAAAGGTTTGGTAAAAGTGGTAATTTTAGTTTTTCTTCATAAAAACGACTGATAAGTCTTTTTAATTAAAGCGTAAAATTGGGAATAGAAAAAGCTCGTGTAATTTCTAGAGGATTTTTTTTTTGTTCTCGTTGAAAGGATGTATGAATGTGATGTAATATTAAAACTTTATGATTTCATTCTATCGCATTCGCATTCTATCGTCAATTATTGTAATTATAAAAAAGACTATGATACCAAAAATAATTTATTTTCTCATATTTCTTAGATTAAAAAAGAAATCAAGACTAACCTGGTGTGACGCTTGGAAACGGTTGATCAGGTAAAGGTGGTGGATGTTCATCTTCAGGTGACCTTTCCGACGCATAACCCTGATCTTGCGGTTCTCCACCAGTCGTTAATTTGTGCAGCTTCAAATCTACGTATTTTCCATGCACGTGAGGCTGTAATTCACATAAAATTCATATTAATTAACAATCCATAACCCAATAACCCAAAAACAATTTCAAAACTCACCGTCTGTGGCTTGTGATTCTGTTCCATCTTCTGTTTGTTGACCTCGCAATCCGACTTGTGTCTCGGTAATAACAAATCGTCGTCGATTTTGTCTATAGATATTCGACTTGCTCTTGTAGGTCCATCTCCAAGTTCTCTTAACGATGGCGCACTGCGTTTCGTTGAATCTTGACGTCTCTTTGGTAATGTACCGGTTGTATCGAGTTCGGCACTTCTGTGACATCTTCCTCGTGATAATGTACTTGAATTTCGACGCCATTCGTGATGATGATGCTGATGATGATGTGGACAACCACCGCCTCCACCACCACCGCTCATACTGCTTCCGGCATCTGAGCCACGACTTTTTCGTAATGATTCTGCGTAACGACATCGCGCTAGGTCTGCACCTTCAAGACGGTATCTGTAAATTGATGATTAAGTAAGTTGTGGTGAAATGTTTAATTTCTTTTTTAATTTGATTGGTGAGGTATTATGTTTAGGGTATAATATCGTTAGTGACGGTTTTTTTAACGAAAGCAGGTAAAACGATACTATAACATCATGCATATATATAAAAATAAAAACTTTTCGTTTTCTCATCTCATTATGGTGTCTAGGGTATATATTCGTTATTTTTTATTGGATGACAACGCCAAAACTCGGTCAGCCGTTAAAAATTAAAAACTTTTGAAGCGCGAGTGGTAAACTTTGTCTTTGAAGCTCATTATAGAGAAAAAAAGAGGTAAGAGGGTAGGGTTAGTCTTTAAAAAGGATGAAAAAAGGGAGAGAATTAAAGCGCAACTTTTCTCGTTAAAAATCTCAAAAAATTGTTATGAGGTTGAAAAAAAAAAAAAAGAAATAAGAAGAAGACTTACTTCCAAGGATCTCCTTCAAGCGATTCTTCCGATCGATGTTTTACAAGGTCTAAGGTATTCGATGGATCATCTGAAAAATGTGCTGATGACGATACGTGACTTTTTTTATGTGGCAATGTGCCACCAAGATTACCACTGATGGTATCGGTAATGATATTATTATTCTCGCTTGTATCATCGTCTATTGATTCTTTTCCGTCAAGATGATTTGGCAGTGAACCGCAATATTTATATCGGCTGTAAAAAAGAAGAAAGGATAATAATAAAAAATTAGGTCAAATTTATCATTGTCATATTATACGTGAATTTTCCTACGTTGAATTTTATTAATAAATTTTATGAATAAATGCATCTCTCTATTTTGTGTGTGAATGATAACGATTGATGAGTTTCAACGATAAAAATCAATCGACTTTATACGTATATAAATGTCATTGTTGAAATATTTATGAAAGAAAAAAATAATAATAATAATAATAATAGAGTTTCATGCATTTTTAGTAGACACAAGAGGTAGGTCTTTTGTTATAAATTTTCCTATTTCAAATGTTTAATGGACAATCGATATATTCGTTGATCTTTGATGAAAAAAAAAGCAATCGAGTGACACAAGTAAGATAAATATGTTAAGCCAATTCAAACTTCAATCTTCCTCTTCTTACTCCATTTTTCTATAGGGCATCCTTTTCGTTTTGTCAATTGCAAAAGCTTTTACGATCGAAGTCGTATGTGTATGCGTGTATGTGTCAAGGAAACGAAAAAGTTCAACGAGAGATGAATTTCTATATACCTTCGTTTCTACCACTTGTACCCAATCGTTTTACTGCTTGTCAAGTTGAAAGATTCGAGTAATATGAGGAACAATAGCGCAAAATGACATGCTTCAAAGGGGACGTATGAGAGAATTTTTCACATTTGAAATTGGACTGCGTATTATATTGCTTTATAAAATATCTTTCTCAAAAGTATCAATATGTTTTATATAGATTTTTGATAAGTACAATTTTTTTATATCTTTTTTTATAATATATAATTTTGATGTTAAAAAGAATATTAACCAGTAATATATAAATTCTTTAAATCTGTTACATTTCAATTTTTTTTTTAAACTTACAAACGAAAAATCTAGTTCACGAACAAAAAAAAAATCAAGTGAGAAAATCTCTCCTAGATACAGTATAGGTATATCCCCTTTTCCCTTTTTAGGTCAATATCCAGTTCACGACTATCGCAGCAAAACGACATACCTAAAGAACGTAAAATTGAATCTCGTCTTCTTTAGCACTCGTAAGCAAGTCTCTATTTCTATAGGAGAATTCCTTCCGGTCTGATATATCCTTAAACCTTTGACATTAGAAGAGAAGTTCGTAAGTTTCAGGATTTCGGCTTGGCACTGACAACCGGAAGTCTGTCGTATATAGGGTATATATAGGTATACTTTTTGTTGAATTTAGCTTTGACGTTTTGTTACTTGAAAAAACTCAACGAGTCTTTATTGTTTTTTGGGTTTGGATGAAATAAGATATGTTATTCGTGGAATCAAAGGCCTTTAAAAATTTTTGCTTTGTGCTACATAACGGAAACGATGAATTTTTGATCTTTTCTTCTAAATTTTTGTGCTCTTTTTAAAAATCTTTAATCGGATGTACAATGGAAAGAATTGCTTTGATTTTTGATTACACAGCTTGAACAGAGCGTGCAATATTTTTTTTGTAAAAAAATTCAAGAATAACTTTTTAACGATGTTATAGGATTAATTAGCCTTAATTACACTGATTAAATTTTAATTTTATCATATAACTATTATAATAACTTTCAAACGGTAACTAACACAATATACATGTAATACACCTATAGAACGATAACTTATGTAATGCTACAATTGCACAGAATATGAAAGAAAAAATTCAGACCATCATAGATTTTGTATTTAATAAGATTCAAGTAATACAATCATCATCCTTGAGGTTTCTCGTAGCTCTCAATCGAACTTCCGTTAAAATGAGTGAGCGAATAAACGAGTAGCGACGGCTGCGGTATTCCATAGGCCTCCTGCATAATTGCAGCACCAAGCATCGATTAACGGCTTCGTTTAATATCCCCACCCTCCCTCTCCCCCTTAACCTAACGACTTCCGGCCTCGGCGATCAATTTAGCGTCGTTAAATGTATATTATACACACACATTCAGGAGGTTAACAGTGAACTCTGACCTGAGCAAGTGAGCTCATCCGTGTGCACACGACATATATATGTATAATATACGTATGCCGAAGGCACATTTTCATGAAGCGTTGATATAAAAGCGGAAGCTTTAACTGTATGGGTTTGCTAAGTGCACCTGTGAGATGGAAGTGGATTTTTTCTTTTTTTATGTCGATAAAAGTTAAGTGTCAGAGAACCGCAAAGACACTCGATTATGTTTTACGATCAATTTGATTAATATAACGTGTGTATGGTATTTTGATTGTTTAAAAGAAATTTTTTGCTTGTGATTTAGAGTGAGTTTTAAAAAGATATTAAATTTAGTTATTCTAAATAAACAATCGTATTTGAGCAATAGATTTTAAAAAAATATTTAAAATAAATTAAATAATTAAATAAAAACAACTGTGGCCAAATCCTGTAAGTATATTAATTTTTAGATAAAGCTTTTTGATACTCTACTGAGCATTTCAGACATATGATAATCATTGTAACGACTTAATCAACGAACAACAAGAATCGAACCCACGACAAGTAAGATTCCGAAACCATCATTCTAGCGATTCAGCCATTTCAACTCTTCACATTCAATAAATTGATATAACGTTTACAAGAGCAAAAGCAGTACAGACTTTAGCAGTGTGAACTTACAACAACTTCAATACTAAAATATTTGTTGTATTTTCAAAGTTAGCAAGATCAAGTATAAAATATAAAATAAAAGTTTAACTTTAAGTTACTTTAAACTATCAAAAGTATACCTTTCAACAGATTCGCATAAACAAATATAATTTTTTAACTTTTATTCATTTATATCGTTATTCAAAATTAATTCAAACTCAAATTCAACAAATAACTAAAAAATTAATAAAAAAAATAGTAAATAATCATACGACAAACACTCAAAATTAAATAATTAAATTAAAATTACCAAAATCAAAAGAAGCCATACCCTATCTCAAACATTAGAAACAATAAGTGATCTCTAAATCAAGCACATTTAAACACATTAAACCACCCTCAAAACTTAACGCAAGATTAAAGATCCAAGAGTCTCTCTCTCTAGTGCTATGCATCTCACAAAGTTACGTAGAGAGGGAGAGAGACCGGAAACAGACGCGTACAAAGTACTGTGAGGGAGGAACATATGCGCGAAGCTTCCGTCGCGGAAGAAACGAACATCCATAGTAGAGAGAACCCTCTTCCCCTTTATACATACATATATACGCAAACACTGTTTTCATTGCTACTCGTTTCCGGTTTTGAGGTTCCTTTCTCCCTCTCTCACCTTCCATAACTATATACACTCGGACCTTTTGTTCAAACTATGTATGTTGAACGAGAGAAAGAGAGGAAGAGAGTCTGTACTTGCTATAGTTTCGATTTGCAGAGATGCTTTGGTAATAAGTACGGAGAGTAAGAGAGAGAAGAGAAAGGGATACACCACTGTACTATTAACGAATGTAGTTGAGAGTGAGTCGTGTGGTTTGATGTAATTATCGGAATTCCATGTGGACGTTGCTTGTTCTCGTTTGTATTTCGCACTTTCTAATGGTGTTTACTGTATCTGTGTATGTGTGAGTAGAGATGTGTACCTGTATATAGTGTAATGTGAACTTGGTATTGATCGTAACGTTAATTAATTTATTATTAAATTAATGGGAATGTGAGTTTGTGAAACTGTGAGAGAAATAGAGAGAACGTTATGGTGTACATTATTTGAAAATTTAATAGATGACTTTACGATTGGAATTGATGTTTATTACAGGTGGTTGTTAATATTTGAATATTAATGAAAATTAGTGCTCGATATATATCTATTAAAATTGTAAATAAATATTATTGTTTTTAAAGGTCATACGTTTAAACAAAAATTTTAAGACAGAAAAAAATAACAACTTGAACCACGAGGCTTAAAAAACAAGAACTTTTATAATATATCTCTGTGTATATCAGAAAAAGAAAAAAAAAACTTTACCTTATGACGCGAGTTTGAGTACATATATTTTTCTCAGTAAAACTTCGTAAAGAGAAGTAATCTATATATCATAGTCAGAACTTTCAAGTATGTATCTCTAAACACACTCACACACTTTAGCCTACTTTACAAACATTAACAGCCCTTCACACGTCGTCGCCGTCGTCGGCGTCATTGGTGAAATTTGACATCGAAGTTATGGTATTCGCCTAAAAACATGCAAGAGAAGAGAAAGTAGGAGAAGAAGAAGAAGAAAAAAGATGTAGAAGCTATATGTATGTATGTGTATGTGTGTGGGATTACTGCGTGGGAGATTCAAGGCGCGCGCGCGAAAGCAAGAGATTCTGACGTAAGAGTAACATATGGGCTTTAGTTTTCTCTCTTTCTCGCATAGCTCAAGATATGCCATGGCATATCCTCGATCTTGACCTACAATTCACTTGCTCGTATGCATATGTACTTGTTCATATATATATATAT
>JAPYZE010001059.1:0-41410 GCA_030522805.1 Leptomastidea abnormis
TATATATATATATATATTCGCAGGATCGTTTAGATCTTCGAAGGGTAAGTAAGAGAAAGATCGAATCAAGAGAGTAAGATAAAACGCGATCGAGCGGAATAAATCGTATATATACCCTCACAAACTAACCATCTCTCTCTCTTCCCCCTTTTTCCTTTTGGCTATTCTACCGCTCATCAATCAGAGAGAAGGGAAGAAACCAAATGGGTGTATATATATATGTATGGTTCTCGCTTACGCGTGTTATAAACCTTACGTATACCCATAGCTTATAAGCAGCAACAGCAGCAAAATTGTGTGTCTCTAAATATAGTCGCGCTAGAGAGAGAAGAGAGAGAAAGAAGAAACATAAGCAGTGGAAAGGTAAAATAGTAGAGGGAAGGAGGAGGAGGAAAAAAAGAGTATATATGTATATATGGCATGCACATGTGGTAGTAATAATAGTAAGTAAGAGAGTATAGAGCTTCGTAACACGCAAGTACATATAAACGAAGCAAGAGATGAAAATCATCGACAGCGGTAAAAATGTGACACGCATACATACTTGTGTGTAAATGTATATGTATGTATGTAAGAGATGAGTATAAGATCCTGCTACTTTACTAGTGTACCCTTCTTCTGTATACATGTATATGCGCTATAGCGTGTGTTTTTCACTGGCAAATTATCCCTAGGTTTCATAGTATAGTTGAAGAAAACGCGAGAGGAGAGAAGAGACTTTCCCACGGATGTAATCGCAAAAGAAGAGAGAGAAAGAGACTGAGTAATATACCGCTCCTTTTTCCTTATATATACCCTTGAGCAAGTGAAAGAGAGAGAGAACTGCACCTTTATATACTACTACTATATACTTCTTCTTATTCTAAGCATATATCTGTGCAGCGGTGTTCTTTTTTTTTCTTCTTTTTCTCTTGAGTATATATGAGAGGCTCACGCGAGAGGTATAGAATCGCTTCAGGTTGGAGTTCGTGAAAATAGCGCTATATTATCTAACTGATATGCTGTTGGTACGTAGTGATGATTGTTAACTATTCTATTTATATATTATGGGGCTACTGAAGGATAATAAAAGAATTAAAAGAAAAAAAATTGAAAATTCTTTTTTGGAATTAATAAATGTTTAACGTTTATGAATCGTTTTGATTTTTAAGTACAATTCTAAATTGTAATTATATTAAAACGATGTGTATTTTTATAGGGTATTGAATTTATAAATCTTATGTGTAATCAAGATATTTAATTTAAAGGGATATTTCCTTTATACCTGTATAAAAGTAATTTTATTCGATATACGAATACATACTATATTTATAACACATACGAAACAAATTTAAGACTTTCCATATTTTATCTCCTTAATTCAAATCTTTTTATACAAAACTGTGTAAAATACAACATTAATTGCATATACACACACATAAAATTAATCAAATCTTATATTATTTTTTGATCACCATACATTATACCTATAAAAAACTACATTAAATCTGTATATTCATTTGAAACATAAACCTACACAGATATATATTTAATTAAAAAAAAAAAAAATTAAAAGCCAAGTCATCATCAATCGAAAAATTAACTAGACCCTAAGGGTCAGAACTCTTAAGAAAATAAAAATTGAAAGAAAAAAAATCACAGACTTATACACACGCACGTGCAAGTTTTTTCAAAGACGCAACCGCTTATCAAGCTAACCCTCGCGTGCACGTTACTCTACTCTTTCCATCCTTTCTTATATATACAGTATACATTTATAGCCGATAGATTCCACACACACAGCTCACATCATCCCCTTTTCCTCTCCTTTTTTTTACCCTAGAGCTGCATTAACATCGCCGGAGTCTGAGCGCAGGATTCCACCAACGATCTCTTCTCTTTCTCTCTCACTCACTCTCCTCCCCCGCTTTTAATTCACTCGCGAAAGAGAGAGAGAGAGAGAGAGAGAGAGAGAGAGAGAGAGAGAGAGAGGAAGAACATACACATCGACTCTGCATCGACCCTTTAATTAAATCGCTTCTCCGCGTACCATTGCTGAACAGTCTCTTTCTCTCTCTTTTTACATACACCTCCACCTCCTCAACTTCTCTCTTCTTCTCGTGTATCTATATACCTCTGAACGAATGAAACGAGTAAAAGCGAGATAGTAGGTATATACTAGAGAGAATGTAGTTTCACCTGAACGCCCGTATATCCCTCTCAACCTCGCATACACTCTTTCTCTATCTCTTTCTCTCTCTGTCCTCCCCTTCCCTTCTCATTCCTCCTCCTCCTCCACCTCCTTCACTATCTTTTTCGCCAAGGTCATGATCGCCTAGCCTCTCTTAGTCTGTTGCTGACTTCGAAGGCTAAGGTCGACGAACTCTTATTCTATATTATTCTATGGCGCTTGAGTTTTTTTTCTTTTTTTCGTTTTTATCATTCCTTGTCAGCGAGTCTTGAACTTGTAGGTATATATAAGTGGAACGCACGTGTGATTTTTTTTTTGTGTATGTGATGTGTATAAGCATAAAAGATGTGAGTTGTGAGGGTATGTTGTATAGGCTAAAAGTCACTGTGTAAGGGATTTTGTTCTTTTTTTCCTTTCTTTTTCTTTGTCTTCTTAACCGGAAGTCAAGCGAATTTGTCTTGAGATAAGAAAGTCTAGATATCTATATAGTATTAGGTTGTTACCGGCTTAGCAGCTTTTGACGTATAAGCCCCTATATATGTATATATGTATAGGACCATCGTCATTATTTTTTTTTCTTTTCTCTAAGGCTTATATATTTATGTATAGATATAGATAATGTAATTCATAGGACACACAGAAACAAATTTATGTGCTTAAAATTATATATCTATTTATAAGTTTGAATGTATTTGTTAAAAAAATTATGTTTGGTAAATAAATAATTAGGAGATAAACTGACCGGAAACTGTATAATATTTGCTCTTTAAATTAAAATTATTTTTTTTTTTTCAAATTATCAATGAATCATAATAAAATATAAATCCTTTTTACAGTAATCATCGTCATGCATATGTAACTTCAAGTGTAATGCACCTTAAGACACAAAGAAAATCGTGACGTAGCTATATAATCCCTTACCTCTATATTTTCCTCCTTCTTATCCAACTACTATATATCTCACCCTTCATCCGCCAGTCTAATAAGTCGTTAATGACCTCCTGCAACCAACCAACTAACCAACAAGCCAGTATAGCTATATAACTATGCAAGGAAAATAGAAAGAAAAAGAGAGCAGTATAGAGGTGCTCGTTTACGTGATCGATTACGCGAGAGGAAGAGGAGGAAAAGAGAGAGAGAGCTGTTCTTTAACACAGAGGTATCCGCGAAATGTGTGTATCTTATATATGTATACTCTTTGATAAATATACTCGCGTGTATATGAGAGATTGAAGAAGAAGAAAAACACAACCGTGAGAAGAGGATACTTTTCGACCTTGGATATGTATATATATATATACATCTTTTCGCGATTTTCTCGCGCGCGCGCGCGCTCTGAGATGAGAGAAAGAATGAAAGAAGAGGTTGTTACACTCTAGTATGTAGTTGCTTTTTTATATATACCTGTGGTATATAAAGAAGAGTAAGAAAGAAAGAGGATGCTGAAAGAGGAACTTCAAAGGACATTACATAGAGCTTATTTCTTTTTTTTTTTAATTTTTTTTTTTTGCTTGGTTTGTGCTGATTGTTACGAGTGAGAGAGAAAACGCGAGCGCAACGCGGGATGTGCTTTTAATGTCGCGGCTGTAATAAGGCGGTGTGCCTGTAATCTTAGGTTGATCTTTCTTGGAGAAACAACAACTGGTATATGTATATATGTGTGTAACGTCATAGTTTTGCGTTGATCCTAATCGGAAGAGGTTATTTTTTTTTTATACTTGTCTTCGTCACGTCCGTCTTCAGCCATTGCTCTTTTTATATTTTTCGTTTATGCAAAAATTTTTTAAATGTGTAAATTAATAATTTATATTAATTTTATAAATATTTGTTTATTTTATCGCTATAAATAAAAAAAAAACATTTGTAAATACAATAAAAATTAAAACAAAAATTAAATATCAACAGTAAAATAAATCAACAGAAAAAATAAACACTTTTGTCTCTTATACATCAAACAGCTGCTTTTTAAATTCCAAAAAATAAATTTTTCGTTTCAACGTCTAATAATGTAACATCATTATCGATCTCTCCCCCCTTAAACCCATCCAACAACATTACACTTCACCAACAGCAACAGCAGCAACAGTAACAGCAGCTTAACTCTGAAACATAAAACCCATCGCAGATCGAAACTTCACGCCCGACTGCTTTTCTCTCTCTCTCTCTTTCTCATATTCTCCTAAACCGCGCGTCTCGTCAACTCTCATTCCTTTTTTTTCCTCTTTCTCTCTCTTTCTTATTCGACCTTCGCACGTATATTTTTCTCCCCTTCTATAATATCCAACTGCTGCTGTTGCTGCTGTTACTGTATAGAAGTCATCGCAAGTCATCCGAAAAACGTCGTTTTATATATATACAGAAAAACCAGCTGCTGTAATAACTTTATACTTTCGGATTATATAGATATATCTATAGGTGTATATACGTCAGCTGGTGTTTTATATCTTTTACACGCAAAAAAAAAAAAAAAAAAATTAGTAAATTAGCATTTGTTGAATATAAACGTGGTTCCGCTATCTACCTCTCTCTCTTTTCCTCTTTTTCAGGGTTACAACACAGATAATAAACGTCAAGAATCACTGATGTGTATATAGACTTATTATATGTATACGGGTGTGAGTAGGAAAAACGTATACATATATAGCCAACGAAACATCGCTTTATATATATCCTTTCTTATACCTTAGACATATTTTAGATTAATTATACTTGCTACTTTACTGTCGTCGACCTTTATTATATTCTCTTTTACTTCCTTTCTTCACACCTTTTCTTGAATTTATTTTTTTTTTCTTTCTATTCGTTCTAACGCGCGGTTTTTTTATCTTATATCGTACCACCTAACACAGAATCGCATAACGATCGCGAAAAGATTATATTACTAGACTTTGAAAAATAATTTACGCATGCATTTTTACGCAAATGAGTTTGGAATATTTAAATGTATACCTATATAAAAGGTATAATAAGTATAAGGTACTCTCTTCCTTCTGTTTCTCTCTATTAGATAGAAAAGATCGGTAAATCAAGATTTATCGATTAAACTACTTGTTGTCTAAATTCAAGCTTGATACATATAAATTTTTTTTTGTTCTTTTTTTTAATAGTAAGTACAAGTTACAACGATTGCGTCACTCTTAAGCAAAAGTGCGTCTTGTAAAAGACAGACAGTGAGAGGAATGAGTAAATTTATTTCAAGCTTCTTTTTCTCTCTCTCTCTCTCTCTCTCTCTCTCTATCTTTCGATATCCACTACCGATGATATACTTTTAATAGGTATATATTCGAGTCATAAAGAAGAAAACGGCGCCGAGAAGGATATATATACGTTAGGCTTCATCATTGAGTCGTTGCCAAGTCAATTAACGTCAGGTATACATACCGATACTCTCTATACACTTACACACACATATATGTATGTCTGTCTAACTTAATCGAAAATCCTTTTTTTTAACGAGTAATTATAAATGACGTTAAATAACAGTAGCTATAATAATACATCGATTTTTCAACTATTAAAAACAAGATATATACATATACCTATTATCCTATTTAAGTGAACATTTTCGCGAAACGGTTAACACGTGTATCAATCTTATACTATACTATAACGTCATCTTTGTCAAAAACGACCTGACAACAACATCGTCTTCTTCTCATCATCATCATCATCATCATCTCTCACGTAGTTGTAAAAAAAAAAGAAAAAAAAAATGATAATAAAAAGTCACATGTCCCTCGTCTATCTTATCCAGAGGTATATAGGATATTAAAGCCCTGAAGGCGAAGTTAGAAGGGTTATTTTCACTGATCGTGTATATATACCTATATACACCTATATGCTAGAGAGACAGGACAAAGAGCAGACACTTATAGGTACATACACTAGTTGAGAGAAAAGAGCGGGGGAGAAAAGAGTAAGTAAGAAGAGAGAATCATCTGGGATATTTGCACGGAAGAAGAAGAAGAAGAAGAAGAAGAGTAGGAGGAGAGAAAGAGCTTCTCGCGCTGGAATTCCGATCGCGAGCGAACGATAAGGGCAAGAGCATAGAGGTGAACGATCCTATGTGGCTTCTCCCACGAGAACTTAAACCTATCCTGCCCCCTCCCCCTTCCCACCTACTTCTATATCTTCTAGTATACACGACCTCTTATATATATACCATACCACCTCTTGGGTTCGATCTCTCAACGCTCTTTTGGATTATATTGCGAATATATATGTGTGTGTATGAGAGAGAAAGAGATTTTATATTGCGTTGTACTTGAGTTTTGACGTGCTTATTTAATTTATGAGGGTGGAGAGAAAAAAAGGAGGGTTTATTGCAATTTGATTTTTTTTTTTTTTTTTTTTTGTGAAATGAGTGAAGAAGTTAATGTGTACTTGTTGTGAATATACGTAGTCCTTTGTTAGTTTGTTTTATTTTATTTTATTTTTTTTGCTGATTTTTTTGACAAAAATGATTTGTGCTGTGTAAGAATTTTAGATTGTAAAAAAATTATTGGATTAACGTTTTTTGTTGGTCAGATTTTTTTTTTTTTTTTTTTTTTTTTTTTTTTTTTTTTTTTTTTTTTTTTTTTTTTTTTTTTTTTTTTATTTTTTTTTTTTTTTTTATTTTTTTTGATTGTTTGTGTGAAAAATATTTTGGTTGGAAATAATAAAGAAAATAAAATGTTTTAATATTATTTGAATGAAAAGTATAACATTAAAATTTTGTGTGGTATTTTTAGTGGTTAAATACATATCATAAGACTGTTCAAACATTTTTATTTAAAAATCTTATTTTTTATTTCTTTTAATTATTCATTATTTTTTTTTATTTCACTTTGAAATTGTGGAATGAAATTATAAAACTAATTTCTTATTATTGCGTCTGTTTAAAAATTTCTTTATCATACAAAGCGTAAAAAGGAAGAACTTGCAAGTTTTAATATTAAAACACATAAAAAAATTTTAATAAAAATTAATAAATATGAAATAAAAAATTATTAAATTGATCAAATCATAAAAATTTACATTCATAAATCACAAAATCATCTAAATAAATACTACTTATCTCAAACTCCAATATTACATCAAAAATCGTAACATTCTTTTTCAATAACCCACACAACAAAGAATATAAGAAAACCTTCAAAAAAATCCCCCTCCTTATATCCATCATCACCATAATATACACACAACGTAACGCAACATCGCGTAAGAAAAGGCGTCAATGGCCTCATATATATCTACTCTCGATATATATAAAGGAAAAGCCAAAATGCCAAGTGTATGTCCGGGTGTATATGTGTATGCGTGTGGGTGTATATATGTACATATAAGTAGTATGAGGCTTCCGCGAGAGTCTCATCGCTTTTGATATAGACCAGAAATAAAAGGAGGAAACGATGAGGTTCAAGAGGCCTATATTGCGCAATGAGTATACACGTGTGTGTATGTGTGTGTGTGTGTGATAGTAAGAGAAAAAGAAAGAGCTATACATAACGCAAAAATTCCGTCTATAGCCTCGGGCTAATATGTTCTGGTTGTACAATTTTTTTTTTATTATTGGTGTCTTTCACGTTCTTTATTTCTTATTATACCTTTCCTTCGCGTATATCTTTAGTAAATGTTTCTTTCTTAATTAAGAGACCTTAAGAAAGACTAACGGTCAAAGTGCTCCGTATTTCCGTCGTATAACATTTTTTAAGCTACACTACAAAATACCCCACATAAAAAAATTAGTTCTTACAGGTAACAAAAATAAATCATCTATGCATATAATTTGTCATATTGCAAATTATATTAAACCATAATACCTATATACACAGGTTGTCCTGGAGACAATATAAACTAAAATACACATTTAATACGTTGCAACGACAACAAACTTGCACGCACATTAAAGAGCATACATTTTATACACACGCACGTTCATACAGACAGACAGACAATTTTTCAAAGTCCTATCTTTTTCCTGTAAAACTTACACGAATATAAGTATGTGTATGCATGTGAGTGTAACGCTTCCATGAGCACGTATATAACATACAGATATATAACGTTTCCGTCGCATTTAGACTCGTAAACCGTCGTCGTCGTCATCGGACTTATACTCTTTATATCTCCCTCTATTTTACCTCTACCTACCAACACATATAGATCCAAAGCCAACTTAACCACCAGCCCTATATAATACACCAACTTTAAGGGTCTCATTTGTGTGTGTGTGTGTGTGTGTGTGTCCCTCTCTGTCTCAAACATATACACCTATATATATATAAATGCACACACCAGTGAATATTTCCGACTCACCTTTCCGGCAAGCCCCAAAGAGAAGAGCGGTTCTCTGTGTATATGTGTATGTGTGTATGTGTGTGTGTGTGTACGCTCCGAAATGTATAAAGGAAGAACGGAGAAAGAAGAAGAAAAAAAAGTGAGAGCGGACCTCTCGACGCATACACACACACACACACATACGTATACCCCATAAGAACGGAACGTAAAAATGAGAGGAACCAGAGGATGAGGGATGGAATGGAAAAAAAAGAGGGTAGGGTAGGGTATCGGGGGGAAAAAGAAAGAATGAAAGAGAGAGAGAGAGAGAGAGAGAAAGAACGAAAAATCGGCTTTTGAAAGGGGGCACGCGCCGGCTGCGCGCGTAACGGACATATGCGCAGAGTATAGAGTAGCAGGCAGTCAGCAGCAGCAGCAGCAGGGCCAGACATATATGAGTAAGAGAAAGATGGAATATCAGCAGCAGCAGGAGCAAGAGCAGCAGTGGCATATATATAGGTATATAAACCGGCGCGCGCTAACGCGAGGAGGAGCATCTGTGCGCGCCTACAACTATATATGCGTATATGTATACCCGGCGTAGTATATGCGCCAAGTGTGTATGTGTGTGTGTGTGTGTGCAGGGTGCGTGCACCCCTTGTACATATATATACATATATAAAGCGAGAGCGCAAGCGATCGATGAGCGAACGAAGCTCGTTTTCGAGCTGACTCCTCCATATATCGCATCGACTCTTTCTTTTCTCTTTCTATTTCTTTTTTTTTCTGAGTTAGTGTGTGTGGTTCTTTTTCTCTCTGTCTTATACTTCCCCTGCAAGATTGCTCCGAAAGTTTCTTTTTCCAATTTTATTACGCGGCAATTGATTTCCGAGACGAACTATATATCATGCGTTTTGTTATACGTATATATATACTTATATAGCTATACCCTATGATGAAGTTGGTATAGTTGTTGGTATCAATACTTAGATTTTTCAAGACATAGACTAGATTGAGATTGAGAGGATTTTGACACATACACACACACACACCAAGAAGGAGTTTTCGAAAAATTAACGGGAATAAACGCAGGTATATTAATACCATCCCTACCTCCTTTCCTTGCTTCCCTTTATACCTTATTGGGTTTTCTAAAGGGGGGGGGGGAGTTTCTTCTCTCTTCTCTTCTCTTTTTGGGGATGTGCTGCTATATGCTGTTAGTATATAGATAATGGTTTAACGGACGGAAATGCCATAAATAAATGGGCTGATGTGTATATATATATATAAGAAAAGTATATGTGTGAGACTATAATATAAATAAGATGGAATATTTGGATTTTTGTATTTGTAAATAGAGATGTATGAATTTTCGTGAGTATTTTTCCATAAAGTTATCCATTATTTTGTGAAGAAATGGAGTATGGTTTTTTTGATGATTGATAAAATTAATTAAATTAGCCAGGTTAATTTGATTAATTAAAATTAATTTATCAATTTAATCAATCAACGAATATATATCCAAATAAATGTATAACATTTCGAATAATAAAATTATAATTCTTGGTATTGAAACTAAATAATACAAAATGTACCAAAATAAAGTATCTTTGAATATAAATAATATATATCTCACCTTTGATAATCAAAAGTATCCCTTGAACGTAAACAATAGGCAGTGATATCAGTCTTCTCAATAATATTTTCATATACAAAGAAAAAAATAACTAATTTCAAAAATATCAACAAACACCAATTAAACCACACTTTTATGGCAACAACAAATTTTGCTTTACACCCTTTTTTTTTTATTTTCACTTAATTTGATTTTTCAATTAACAACAATATTATATCGTGTATCAAATCGATATATAATAGATGTGTATAACAAACAGAAATTGACAACTTTTTATTTTCACTTTTTTTTGTTTAATAAAAAATTTTTTCCAGAAGAAATATGAACTATCCTCTTCTCTGGTCAGTCACGAAAAAACTTTGTTATTTTATATAGAGACAAAAAAGATTTGCAAAACTCATGTATATATAACAAAGTCATGCAAAAAAACAGCAGCTGCACAATATTCTATACGATAATACTCGTCTCATCAAAAAAACGTTTTCACAGTCCAGTTAGTAATAATAATAATGATCATATAAAACTTTGAAAAACTGTCTCTCTTACTTATAATTACACAGTCTATTTTTGCACACTAATCAACAACCATCGCCACTACCACAACACACAATTTCATTAACTTTTAGTATATTTCCAGTCCATAATTAACAAAAAAAAGACACAAAAAAATCTCTTATATGTATAAAGACTATCCAAGAGCATTAAAAAATCTCTTTTTCTTTCTCTACATACATATAAACTTATACACGCAGAGGGTTATAACATAAAGCCGGCTGCAGCAACACACACATACACGCAGAGAGACAGAAAGACGTTTTTTCCCTCTTTCTTCTCTTCTCTCATGCGTCTCGCTTCGTGTACAATACAAAACTGCAGAGCCGGTCTCTCCTCGGCATATAGCAGTCCGTCCGGAGAGAAAGAGAGAGAGAGAGAGAGAAATCTTACGAAACCTTCACCCTGTATGTGCCGCGCCGGTGCTGCTGCTGCTGCCTGCTGCTACCACTACCACTACCACCATCGTATATAGCCGCTGCTGCTGCTACATACACATACATACTCTACTTCTACCTATTCGTTGTCTCACTTACTCTCCCTCAATCTCCCTCAATCTCTTTCTCTCTTTCACCGACGCTTCCCAACCGTTCCCGCCTCCTGGCTTTGGCGTGTGCGCCGTCACCCCCGGTGTGTGTGTGTGTGTGTGTGTGTGTGTGTGTGTGTGTGTGTGTGTGTGTGTGTGTGTTGTACAGACCTCTATCCATCTCTCTTTTTCTCCCTTTCTTCCCCCTTTTCTCCCTCTCTTTCTCTTCTTTGCCTATATCTATATATACCGCACTCAGGTTCTCTCCCTCCGTCTTTCTCTCTCTCTCTCTTTCTCTCTTTGCAACAACTGTCAGGCTCCCCCGACAACACAGCAACTCCATGGAGGGGTTGCCTCGAGAGAGAAAGAACGGATGGAAAAGAGAGAGAGAAAGAGAGAGATGGAGGGGAAAAAGGAGAAGAGGAGAAATATCAAGCCAAGGGAAAAAAGAGAGAGAGAGAAAGAGAGAGAAAGGCACATGGCTGGTTTTCTCTCTCTTTCTTTCAGTTCGTTCGCACGAGCGACCTTGGACACGATGGGAGTAGATATGTACCGAGTGTGCTAGAGTGAGATGGAATTAAAGGAAATATATAGGTATATAAATATAATGATGGTAGGTATATAGTGCTGTGATGGTAGTGGGGCTGCCTCTGGAAGGTTCTTCTTCTTCTTCTTCTTCGTCTTCTTTTCTGTGTATAACACAGACCGATATGACTATATATACGAGGACGAGGGATAGAAAGAGAGAGGGAAAGAAAGGCAACTGCTTACAGGGCGAACTGACTATGCGTTTCTGCCGTATGATGGTATATATACTATATGGTATACTTTATACATCGTATTGTGGTACTATATGGTATATACCATAAAGGTATCTATATGTCGAATTCGTAGTCTGGATAATTTTTATGTAGGTATGTGGGTGTATATTATGCATTAGGATATTATATGGGAATATTAGGTTATTGCAATATTGCAGTGTAAATTAAAAATTGTTTCTTTTTTTTTCTTTTTAATTGCTATATATATTTGATTTTCGAGGAGTCTGAGTGGAAGAGAGGGTTGAAAAAAGAGAGAGAGAGAGAGAGAGAGAGAGTAAGGGTTGTGTATATATAATGCACTTTGAGACTTCGTTAAAAAAAAAAACACCTCGCATTGAGAGAAGGGATGAAAAAAGAATTGTCGTTGCTTTATACAAGTCTACGTACAAACGTTATATTACAGATGTTAGTTGTATATATAAAAAAAAGAGTAGTGTTTTTCATTAAAGGATGTTTAAAGGTACGTACACTGTGTGTACTAAGATACTAATTTTATGCTATATAATATAATATATGTATGAAATGTTTTATTGCTAGCATATGAAAACTTGGTACTATATTATGAGTTTGAGAATAAAGTTGAAGACGTAAAGTTGTTAATGAACGTTTGATATATGTACGTGGGTGTGTGTGTGTGGGGAGGGGGGGGGGGAGCTTTTTGAATGTATCAGCTGGCTTAGACGTAAACTTTGTAAGCTTTAAGTTTAATGTATAAAGAGAAGTTTTGTTAACTGCTTTTTCTTTCTTTCTCTCTTGGTATTAAACGAAAATATTTAAAATCAAGAATATAAAGATAATAAGTTAACAATAATTTGATTAACATTTAAAATTTAAAATTTTAATCAAAATAATAATTAATTTTAAAAACTATAAATTTTCATGGGTTTTGATTATATTAAATTATTGATTATTCATAAGTATAATAAAATTTAGTAGGGTATAGTAAATGAGGTTATAAAATTAAAATCGATAAATTATTAAAAAACCATTAAAAAAAATGACAAAAATCAATTGTATTGATAAAAAAAGGATAAGTGCATAAATATAAGCAAATAATATCAACATAAAAAAATTAAAAAACCACGATTAAAAACCCCCTCAATACTAAAACAGACCACCAAACAATGCCAAAAATATATAATATATACCTCCAAAATATCACAACGTATCTCTCAACCATCCCAGACTCCGGAAAAAAGCTTCACAAAAATCTCGAAGTCTAACAATGCGTTTCCCAGAGAGCAGACGAAAAAAAACGAAGAAGTAAAAAAAAAAAGTAAGAAAGGTATACATAAGGGATATGGAAGTAGTAGTATAAAAGAGAGGAAGGGAGATATAGGAGGGTTTAACGGAAAAGTCGTGAGGGCGGCCAAGTGCAGCCGGCGACCGCGATATGTACACAAAACACACATACACTCTTATACACAAACCCTAGCGAACTACCAACAAGTAGGCGCTTCTATATATGTATAGTGAAAGGAGAGGGTAAGTATATACATATACATACACATACATAAACTTGCAAGTAGTAGTAGCAGCAGCAGCCGGCAACGGTGTGTATATATACCCGTTAACCTCCCCTCCAACGCGGACCTTGAAAGCTCGAAAGAGCTTTTGTGTGTATGTATGTGTGGGCGACGCGACCTAGCCTAGTCATGTATATATGTATGCTACTGCTACTGCTGCTGCTGCTGCTGTTGGCTCTGTGCCGAAAGCCCAGCCGGGTTTTTGGTATCAGGAGAAGGGGAAAGGTAGTGGTGTAGAGGTGTATATATCTACAGTAGCCTGGAAAATGCAGATGACGGGAGAAGACCTAACATTGGTGTCTGTATATGTATGTGTGTGTGTAAGTGTGTGCTTTCTTCTCCTATCTCACTTTCGCGTTTTGAAATGCGCCAGACGACGAGGAGGAGTTGGAGGGAGGAAGAGATAAAAGAGAGGGATGGGGTGAAAAGTTGAGAGAGTGAGAAAAAGAATCTTATATCCTGTACAGACGGCTGGGTTTACTGTAAGGGATTTTTCAGTTTTTGATCATTTTTTCTCTTTTTTTCGAAAAAGGTGCTTTTTTTCATTTTTCAACTTTTGTGTCGCAAGGATATTTTTTTTTTCTTTTTTTTTTGCATCGTGTGAAAAAAAGGACGCATTAGTGGTTTTCTTTTTTTGTAAAGTAACGGAGTGTTAAGTGGTTCATTGTTATCATCATGTAGGTGCATAGAAAATATGTATATGTTCTCTAGTCGTTGTTACTTCGTGTAAATTACTAGTCATCATCGAAATAGCTTTTTTACTTTCTTCCCTTCCTTTTTTTTATATGTACTTTAAAATTTTGCAAAATTTTTATTTTCATTCCTTTGTTACAGATGTTTAAAAAGCTAAATATGTACACGAACATAACATAAATATTATATTTGCATCTGCATAGTAGCAATAGTATAGTAAAGTATATAACAACAAACAATCACCTAACTTGATCAATTTTGACCAAACTCCCTCCAAAAATAACACTTGATCGATATACTTATACTACGGTTGGTCGCTAGATAAAAAATAAAAAAGTTCCATTAACAAAAAAATGCAGGTAAAAAACTCTCTCTTCCACCCTCACCCATTAAAAAAAAAACCTCGAAAAAAAATTTTCCACGAAAAATCCCATTCAAACAAACAAACAAAAAATTTTTTTTTTCTCTCTCAACCCTATTTCCTCTTACGATTGTTTACCAAGCCTGGTTCGAAGCGCAGCCAATTTCAGCAGCTAGTTTCCACGCTAAAAATTTCCGCGACGCAAACAAGAAAGGAAAAATCTCACGAAGCTATCCCTATATATATTTATACAAAACAGAAAAGTTCCTACCCCCTCAAGTGCAGTCCAGTATTACACACACATACACAACCAAAGAAGAAGGTAAAGATATATATATATATATATATATATATATATATATATATNNNGTTAACAGACAAGCCATAGCTTCATATATATCTATCTCCCCCCGCACACACAGCACATCGTCGTCGGTCGTTGGTCGTCGTCAGCGACGGTGGCGTTTTTTGCACGCGTATAGCAGACTATATATACATTTCGCGCGCGGGAGAAGAGCAGCAGTAGCAGCAACTACAACATACAGACTATATATATACATACATATACCAGGGGTGGCATAAAAGGAAGGGTGGTAGATATAGAGAAGCAAGAAGGGAAGGCAAAGAGAAGGGAAGAGGGAGAGTTTGAAGCGTCTCGTTGCCATGGGGATGCGCGGCTGCACATCGACCGACGAACCGCCCCACCAAGGGGGGGTTGAAATGGTAAAGGGGGGGTCTTTCTCGTCTGTGTGTATATTATATACGTATATATATACTCAGAATGAGAGAGAGAGAGAGAGAGAGAGAGAGAGAGAGAGAGAGAGAGAGAGAGAAAGACCAATCTTCTCTCTTTCTCTCTCACCCCCCTGGAGAGTTTCTACCACCGTCGCTTTACCGCCAGCTAGGTATATAGTATAGCCGGCAGCAGCAGCAGTGGCTTGATAATATGAGGGAGAGAGAGAGAGAAGGATAGCAATGTCGGTGTGTGGTGCATCAGCCCCCCCATCGTCGTAGTCGTCGTCGTCGTAGTTTCCGCCTTCATGGCTACCCAGCGACGACTACTACTAATACTACGGCTACTACTACTATGATGTTAGAACGTCTCGTGCGCCCCAGACGCTTAGGGGGGGGGGGGGGTGAAAGTATAAGAGGGGAGAGGGAAGGGTAACCGCGTAAAATGCTGGCTGTGCGAGAGGGTATGTGTGTAATGTGAGTGTGTAAGAGAGAGAGAGAGAGAGAGAGAGAGAGAGAGAGAGAGTTGGTTATAAGGGAGGAAGGTTCATGTTAAAGAGACTAGGGTATGTTGTATTCTGGCTTATATGTGATGTGGATGTTACCCTTTTTGTCGCTCTTACTGTGTCTTATGGCTTTGTGGATAAGGTCTTTCTTTTCTTTTCTTTTTTTTTGTTCTTTGGGTTGACAGAATGTGTCATCGTGATGTGGTGTTGGGATGAGTAGGTGGATAAGTTAGTTATTAGTGAGCAATTATTATTTTTTTTTTTTTAATTGGAGAACGTGTTAAATTGAAATTTAGTGTGATTATGGGTTGAATAAATGGCAAATGCTGACTGTTACAGGATTCAATAGAAAAGAGTACTCAAAAAGTCAAGTCCAATCAATTTTCTTAAAAATCTTTAAAAGATTGAAAAAGCAGTTGTAGTAGTTGTAGTAGTAGTAGTAGTAGTACTCACCACCCTTTTTTGCACATTCCTCAATTGAAATCCCAATAAAATTCCAAGAATCACTTTCTCAATCCTCACCCTCTCTCATTTCGCGCTTAAACACTCTCTCTCGCTCTCTTTCTCAACTTTTCTTTTTTATTTTTTATTTCATCCGCATTCCTAAAATTCCATTTCCGCCAACACGTCCAAAAAAAAAAAGAAAATACACAAACCCACAAAAAAAAGAAAAAAAAAAGATAAAAAGAGCATTTTCCAAAAAAAACCCATAAAGTTAAAGACCACTCTCTCTTTCTCTCTTTTTCCTCTTATTCAGGTGTGTATATCTCAAAACCACCCGCACAAAGAAAAAAAGAAAAACCCTTAGTCAGGCCAACACAGAAAACCTTACTATTTTACCCACACATACACCAAATAAAAGAAGAAGACACACATACACATACATGTATATGTAAGACGATAAAATAACCTTAGAGAAGTCGTATATATAAGAGAGGTCGTGGAACGCTAAGTCAGAGGGTTCAGGGTCACGAGGCATTTCTCTGCCTCTAGCTAAATCCGCTTTTAGCACCACCACTCACTCACTCACTCACTTCTTCCTCAATCTTTCTCTCTTCTTCCGTGTTCATCTCACGAAAAAGTTCAACCAAGAAAGTTCCTTCTTTCTCTCACTCTTTATCTTCCTTTTTCTCATCTTTCCCTTCTTATTATAACCCCCAAAGCAATCGCGTGTGACGATTTCCTTCTTCTATATATTCTGCTTAGTCTACTCGTTTAGTTAGTCTTGGTTTTTAGTCAGGTTTCGAGAGTTTCTTATTATTATTATTTGACGATAAGGGAAAGAAGAGAGTAAGATTGAAGAGAATAAAATTGGTTTGAAGATGACGAGGTGTGTATAGAAGAAGGAGAATATGATTAGCTCGTTTTATGAGAGTATGTGTCTCTTTATCTTTGAGATGATTATGAACTTATTTAGATATTTGGTGTACGCTGATGTTGAAGTTACAGTTGAATGTCGTTATATGGGCGGAAATTTTTTTTCGATAGTTAAATTTATATAGCTTTACCTATACACTTCAAGTGACCCTTATATAAGGATGTAATAAAATTAATTATTTCTTGGAATAAGGGAAATGCTGACGGGATTAATACAATGGGTTTTGTTGGTATACCTATAAATTCTTATATCGATCTTTTTTTTTTTTTTCTTTTTCTTTTCTTGACATCGAAATATTAAAATATTAAATTATTTTAATTTTGAAAGATAAAAAAATAATTTTTAATTCAATTAGCAATGACAAAATACTTTGTCTAATAAACTTATATTAACGTTTAATATAGAAAGGAAAATTCAAGGTATATAGAGTTAAACGATTATTTCATGAATTTCAGCTTATCGCTTTGTACAGAACTGCGACTTCCTAGTATAGACTTGGTATATATAGTGGTATATACCTTATCACAGAGTCGTGTGGTCGGCCGAATTGTCCGGAAGTTCACTAGTGTAGAGCTACTACTACTACTACTATTACTAATACAACTATATAGTTTCGTCCTATAACTCGTAACCGGACTTTCAGCTGAGCGAACACTTTGTGTGTTATGAACCTTAAGATTTAGAGAGAGAGAGGGAGAGATATGACGGATTATATTCTATATGTATACTTGCTAAGGGTATCATTTTAATGAACTGATTAAATTTGTCATTGTAATTTAGTTACCAATTACTTAAAAATTTTTATTAATTTATTTTAATTTAAATTTTAATAATAATTTAAAAGAATAATTAGGTAATTTTTAAAGATAGAAGAAAAAAAAATAAGGGTGAAAGTAAAATGTACGACATGGTATATATGAGTCAAGCAAATAGGAAATTATAACACGAGTTCTCTCGGTCGGTAGAACAGAGAAAGAAAAGTAGAGAGAGAAGAGGTGATAGAGAAAACGCGCCAGGGAACAAGTGGTTCCGGTGATGGTGTTACGGACGAACGACAAAATCAATAACGCACCCCCTTTACTCCTCTTCACTTATAGTATATTTCTATGGTCATTACGAGTCATTTGCATTAGAAATACTTTGGAATATATGGGCGAGGAGAGACGGATGGTTGAACGATTTTTTTATGGCTGAATGAACAGCCAGTAGTAGTAGTGGTAGTAGTAATAGTAGTGAAGAGATTATAGGTAATATATTGTTGTGCTCTACAACCTGGTTATTTTCTCGATTGGTTTCTTTGTCTTTTCTTACGTGACACTTTGACTATCTTCTTATGTGTAACTTCAGAAGACTATTTTTCTATTTTTAGGGTTAGATGATGATGATAATGATGAGTAATTTGATGAAATATCTATAACTTTTTGTGATTGAATTGTGATGGAAAATTGATATTTGATTTTTTTTTTTTAATGATTTGGATGCTGAGGAGTAATGTTTTTTCATGATTGAATTTTCAGGATGAATGTGTATTTGAGATTATGTGTTTGAAGAATAAATTGTAGGGTTAAAGTGAAATAATATAAACGTATGTGTGTGTGTATGTTTGATTTAACTTTGTGTAATTTAAAATAAAGTTTTTGTTGAAATTGAAATTTATGATAATAGTCAAAAACAAAATAAATAGATAACAAGTTGTTTTGAATTTGAAAGTTATAATTCAAAACACAATCATCAGTTAAGTGTAGAGTGAATGAAAATTAAATTTTCATTACAAATTTTGTAATAACTTGTAAAAACCGACAAATATGAATTTTCAACTTTTGACATTTGTTATTTATAATTAAAATGTTTTATATATTTGTGCTACTTTGTCAAAGGATATAAATTTATATTTAAAAAGTAAAGGATAAGATATATCTTAAAGAAATTAATCCATCTCTTATGATTTTAATTTAAAACTTCAGATGTTATTAAAGTTTAAAATTTTGTAATTTATTACGAAAATAACATCGTATACTCGGTTATTTTCTCTCTTTTGCAAAAGTAAGTTATACTTTCATTTGCAATTGAAGATGCGTATAGTAAAAAGCTAAAAGCGCGCGCGTTTATAATACTCGCTTTCGTAGAATCGAATTAACTGCGAGTAAGCTCTCAACTATAAAATGAAATCGAATAATTTAAGTTTAAAAAAAAAAAAATGAGTCTTAAAATGTTTTCTAAGTTATTTGCTAGCTCGTCTAAGATCCAAAAGTTTTTTTACGATAAATAATTCTATATTTTATTTTTCAAGTATTAATACAAAAAAAAGTTCATAATAAAATTTTTCAAATACAATAATATCAACTTAATTATTTATTTATTACAATAACTTTTGAAAATTAATCCATCTTTCACAGTTAACACACACATATATAACATATACCTTATTCCATTCTCTTTCTCTTCTTCTCGTCGCATTAGACTACAACAAAGCCATAAATCCGTCACGTGGAAAACGAGAATCCGACAAAGCCACCCACCCATCCTACTATATTCTCCGTGCACAGCAGCAGTAGCAGCTCAATCTCTGTGAAATCGAGCCGCTCGACAGGCTTAAAAAAAAAAAAGCTTGAGTAACCACCTCTCAAACGTGGTATAGGGTGGAGATGAAGAAAATTCGTGGTGCGAAAAGTGGGAGTGAAAAATAAAAGTAAAGGAAGGTTTAGAACTAACGAATTGCTGTAGGTGACCAGTGGCATGTGGCATCTTTTCGAGTGAAAATGAATAAGTGATCGATATTATAGATTTGGATTGGTGAGGATAAGAATACTGATATCAATAATGGTTGGATGTATTTGAGTGAAGTTGTTCAATCGATCTGATTTTATTATATTGAATGAGAATCTGTTATTACTAACCGGAAAGTGCAATAATTTTTATTCTCATCGTAGTCACTTTGTCATTTTTTGATGTTATACTTTATTTTTAATGCGATATAGAAAAATGACCTTTTATAAAACTACGCTATTATATTTTTTCTTTCCTCAACTTCTTTTAATACTATAATTAAAATTCCAAGAAAAATAAAATAAATAAAAGAATTGTTTATTTCACTCCTTACACTTTTTTTTTATTAATATTTGTTAATATTGAAACGTATTTTCCAAGTATCACCAAGGTGTGTAAATATTATTATAAATTAATAAAGTTTACTCGTGTATATAGTAGAATCTAAACTCACTTCACTATCTCTATTCTAATCATCATTAGGCTTAATATCAATATTATATATACACATACACATACTACATAGAGACATTTAATTACTTTTATCGAATAACATGAAGTTAAGGAATATAGAGTTTGTATTTAATACTACACATAGCTTCTATATACACTGGCAGTCGATGTGATTATTGACGTTTATGTGTATAGTTGCTTGTGTATAGCGCACACACAATTGATGCTATAGTTTCTGCTTTATGTTATACATATAGGTATATAAATGAAATTATACAAATTAGCGTAATATAATACAGTGGAGCTTTTAATCGTAAAATTATATTATTACCAACATTAGTTTATACTTAATTAAATTTTGAAGAAAAAAAAAATTTTTCGTCAGCATTTAAATTTTAAGCTAAAGTCACTCATATTATCATCATATTCTTATACATAATAATAAAAGCACTAAATTTAATTTAATTTAATTATCACACATATCTGTCACAAACACTCCTCCAATATAACTCTCTCGATAATAATAATTAAAATTTGAATTTGAAAAAGGAATATTCAATCATCCCTCATTTTCTCAATGATTCAACAAAATATATATCTTTTCAAAAAAATCCCCATAAAATTTCACATTTTCTTCATTAAATTCCCCTCAAACATACCCTTCCCCCCTCTATTCTCAACTCAATTTGTCATCTAACTCTCTATCTTTCTCTTACAGACACTCACATATAGTACTACATACATTATTCTCTATAGCAATTGCCATAACCAAAACCTACTGCTGCTACTGCTGTTATACAGTATATACACATACTATTCTACGCACTGGTGCTTTGCTTATAGCTTGTATAACTACGTCGCGTATTGTAATAACTAACTAGGATACGTACGTACGTACGCGAAAGCGTAACACTACCAACAAACAGCAACAGTAGCAACAGCAATAACCCACTGCTATGTAACGAGGCTTGCAGCAGAAAGGTAAGGGGGTAATTACGTACGTGTACATATATAATGTCAAAAGAGAGAGAGAGAGAGGGAGATAACGTGGTTTGCCGAAATTTCAAAATTGGGTTCTCATCTCTGATGTGGTATATATGTATTTAATTTGAGTTACATATAGTGTGGGATGTGTTATGAAGTGTAACGGATCATTTGATGTATATTTTAAGAGAGCTGGTTATTTTTTTTTAATTTTTTTAATTATCAAGTTTTTTTGATTAAGTAATGAGTTTTGATAATTACCGTGTTTGTGGGCCCGCTCCTGGACGATCACTTTGTGTAAAATTATTCTGTGCCTGGTGCAGGTTAATCTGGAAAATAAAAAAAAAAATGATAAAATTTAAACTGTTGATTTTTATTGTAGAGGTAAGATATTGTTAAAGAAAGAATAGTGATATTGTAATTTGGTGACATTTTTATCGGTTAAGGAATTATATCATGAATAATGTAAAAGGGATTAGTTTTGAAAAACGATTATTACTTTTTCTTTTTTTTTTTTTTGTATTTTTTAAGGGTTCTTTTTTTTATTCTTCTTCTTTTTTTTAATAAGGACTAATGGTTTTTTTCTTTTTTTTATTCTTTTAAAAAAGAAAAGATAATCATAGTGGTACAATGAATGAAAAACTTCAGTGTAAGAAGAAAAATAAGTTCCAATGACAACCGGAAGTTTTTATAGTTAAAGAAGAAGAAAAAAAAACTAAGTGCAGGGACTATTGCTAGATTAAAAGTTAGTTATTCTTTACAAACTACTTAAAAAATATATCATTAAAATTTTCTACTGTTTCGTTGAATCGTAATAATAAACTTTATAAAAGACAATCAAGTTTCGTCTTTATTCAAACAATAAAAAGTCTTTATTTACTTGTTGAATAATTTTTTTACAAACTGTTTTTTATTCTATCATTGACATAAAGCTATTTAGTATCGTATATAAAGTTTCTTAACTATAATTTTATCAAAAGTTATAACTGCTATGAAATCATAGTGTCTATTAAATTAAAATTTGATATCTTGATTTTATTATCAATTATAGATCAAAAATTAATAAATAAAATTTATTTATTCAAATTTCTATTTCACCAAAAAAGAAAAATATCAGCAATCAATAATTTATATCAGACAATATTTTACCAACAATCAAAATTCAAAAATTTTTATTTTTTAACAAAAAAAATAAAAATATATATATATAAAATTTCAAAATCCCATCAATTGACACTGTCCAACTTTTTCAAAAACTTTCCATTCACCTGGCAACCCTCTCTCTCTCCCCTAAAATCGAAATATTTTCCTGCATCCAGACAGATTTCAACCAACAAATAAATTCCCCTCAAGCTATATATATATATATATATCGAAAAACTATCTTTCGCTCGAGAACCTTGTGTGCAGCCCTTTGGAAAACAATTTTTTTCTCTCTCTCTCTCTTTCTCTCTCCTTCCCCTTCTATATATCTCTCTATCTTTCACGCAAAAAAATATATCTCCCTCTCACCACACCAAAGGGGAAGAGAGAAAATATATAGAAGGTGGTGGTATAGAGAAAAGCGAATAAAGGGGAGGGGGTTGGGGTAGAGGAAGGGAAGAATCGTAGTAGTCGTAGTCGTCGTCGTCGTCAGAGCGGGAGGTCAGTGTACTTGGTCGAACTTCAAGCGCGGAAGGTCACCGCTTTGCGCGCCAGCTTTCTCTCTCTCTCTCTCTCTCTCTCTCTCTCTCTTGCTCTCTGTCTTTGTCGTCTACGGTATATATATACCAACGTTGCCGGCAATTCAGCCAGGGATCGATCGTCATCTCTCTCTTTCTTTCTGCAGAAAGGGGCGCACAACATCCCCTCTCGTATACATATACATATATATACACCTACACTATCAGCTAACCAGCAGTGGCGCCAAGCGCGCGCACGATATATTGATCGGCTCGTGCGCGCGCGCGCCCCCGCGTGCGCGAACAACACTTCCCCGCTTTCTCCTCCTCTTCCTCCTCCTTCTCTTCTTTTTACTTCTTCTCTTTATTCTCTGCGTTACCGGCGACTCTGACTTGCATCTATATATATTTATACGTATATAACTATATATGTGAATGTATATATCTATATGAATAAACCCTCCCCTATATTTGCGACGTGTATAATACGAGAGAGAGAGAGAAAGAGAAAGAGAGAAATGCCCTATAACGCACAATGAACCGGCTCGTTGCATCTCTCGCGCGCGCGCGAGTTGTTGTCATGCCGGCCTCTGGGTTTTTGCGGGACATGTACAACAAATGTGACTGGCTTTTTTCATCAAGTATTTATTGATTATTCTATGCATACATACGTATAATAAATAAAGCTGGTAAAAAATAAAAAATTTAATACTCCGAGTTTTTGTAAGCTCTTTTGTGATTGAAAATAAACTAATAATCTTGTGTAATAGAAATTTTTTTTTTTTTTTTTCAGATGGATATACACCTTTGTGTATGATGTGTGTTTTATATATTTTTTTTGCAATATAATCAAGAGACATAATAATGATAATAATGATAATAATGTGTGGTGATTTCTCGTATATCTAAATTTAAATCTAGATACTTTTGTATATTTACTTCTCACAATAGCACGTGATAACAAGCGTATGTGTATGTACGTGTGCCTATCATTTTTGTTTGTGTACCTATATGACATTGTGTTTGTAACTGCTTAATTCTCGTTATTTATGTAAATGAAAACTATTACTACTACTACTGGCTGAGAGAGAAAATTACATTGTCTTTCACACACTATAATTATCACAGATTTATTTTCGTAATTTTGTATACTTCTACTATAATTAAACGCGTTGTTTTCTTGATTAAAGACACATTCATACGAATGAATTTTGATAATATTTGAAAATATTTTACTATTTATTTGTAATTTTATGAATATATTGTTAATGTTTATTTAAGATCTAATATAATTTGATCGTTAAAATAAAACAAATTAAATATTTTTATATACCATTATAAAATTTATTTCATCTGTAATGCACTTAGAATACTAATGTAGTATGTTTTTCCTATGTAATACGTGATTTGTTCATCTCATTTTTAATCCTTAGTTTCCGGCTTCTTCTTTCCCTTTTACTTGAACAAAAAAGAAGAAAAAAACGATAGAGCGAGAGAAGAAATTGATCGATGGACGTCTGATTGATGGATTTCATTAGACGTATACTGCCAGTTGGCTGATAAAAATGATAATTACAAATCGTAACCCTGAAGCGTCCAAAAAAAAAAGGATTTACCAACTGCAAGAAACCTTTTTCGATCAATCACCACTACCACCACTACCATCACTTTGTGTTTTTTTATTTTTTTATTTTTCAAACCAAAATTTTTCAATTCCATTTAACACTATTTAATCATTGCAACGTTTACATTTTATATAAGACCGAAGCCAATATGATGATATAAATAACGGCATAGTAAAAAATATATATCCACGTTATATGTACCTATATATCGATGACTGATTGTTCTTTAATGCAATTTTGTTTGATTGAGCTTTAAACATGTATACATATATACGTATAATATAGCTAAAGTGATAAATTACAGAACGCCAATAAATTAAAAAAAAAAAAAAAACTTATCTTTGGACAAACGATGATTGAATGTTTACGTTATTTTATCAGTGCACAGATAAATATATATAACTTTTGCTTATATGATCGGCTTTTTGAAGTAATACCGGCTTCTCTCTTTTTTTTTCTCTTATTTATTCTTACGTGTACATTTAATTTTTAAGATTACGCTACGATTATTATTTAACATCGAATAAATGACATAATTTGTAAGTTATATACGATCCATGTATTTAAAAGCCCCTATTTATGATATTTTCCATATTAATAAAAACAAACACGTTATTATTACTTACGTAAAATTACAAGATTTACTCGTGAGAATAAAAGAAAAAAAAAAGAAAAAGAAAATCTATATATCAGTAATGAACGACGACAATTTTCACTAGTGTATAAAGTATATCTAAAGTGTTTTTTAATAAAGTCAACGTTTCTAGGATAATTACAGTAAAAGAACGATAATTCATAGCTATCGAGTACATACATACATAGCGTATAGTATAAGTATAAGTGTCGATATATATAATGACTGCAACCAGCACCAGCAGCTGTACTACTTTATATACATGTAATATACATATAGACACAAACACGAAGGTAGAAGTTGCATTTCTGCTATATATGTAAGCTAGAGAGTCCACTTTAAATCGGCAAATCATATATAAATATTCATATAATGAGCTCTGGTAGCACAAACCTCGTAGTTCTCTCTCTGTATACTCTCTTTCTCTCGTGAGTATCTTTGCGCACAGACTGACGGTACCTATAATATGAATTAAACATTAGGGTTCCGCACTTAACCGAATAGACAAATCTTTAGCTTTCTACCTCTAAGGGTTCATTTTTTTTTTCCATTTTTTAATTTTTTAAATTTTACTATCAATCAGTTGATGTTTGAAATTGAAATGTTTTTCTCTTGGTATGGTCAGTCAGCTTTTATTTCTTATCATTTACTTAATTTATCTTGTAAGTTTTAATTGCGAGTTTCATTTTTTTTTTCTAGTCTAGTACATAGCTTACAAAAAAAGCTTTCATTACTCTTGATATAAATAGAAAATTTATAAGCTGAGACAGAATCATATAGGGATTGATATTCAGCATATATACTTCGGGTTAAATTGGTCTCGCACGTAGTAAGATCGTTAAAGTCGTTATCGAATATAGAAAAGCGAATGGTTGAGAGAAAGAGCCATGACGATATCACGATAACGGACAGACGTACAGTTTCTACCCTTATTATTGCGACCTCTTTTATACCCTTTTTTCTTTTCTTTTTCAACAATCTTTTTTTTTTTTTATTTTATTTCTGGAGAAATTGTACCCTTTCACTGTTTCTTTTATTGCGTCGTTTATTCGTGCGAAAATTACAATTGGTGAAAATTCACAGGTTTTGTGTGTGTGTGAAGTGCGAAATTTAACGGCTTTAAGAGAGCGGATGGTGAGATTTTAAAGTAAACAGATGTTGTTTGGAAGGAGCGAATCGTTTTTATTTTTCGAATTTTTTTTTTTTATTTATTTTTTAATGAAATTTATTTTTTATGTGTTCAATTTTTTTATAAAATTATTGTTGTATAGTAAATTAAATCAAGATTAATGTTTAACATTATATCTTTTTGTAATAGTATGAAAATTTTAGTTTTAAAAGTAGTAAAATTTTTTGATTTTATTTTAATTATATACAATTATTAAAAATATTATATCAAAATTTATTTCTCGCAATAAAAAATTAAATTAATAAAAAACTAAGATCGTCTAAAGCGCGTTAAAAAAAATCATTAGCTCTCTAAAACTATAATTACAAAATACACATACACACACAAACACCTTTTATCAAATCTCAAACAATTTTTAAAAATACATCAATTACAAAGATAAAAAAAAAAAAAAAACATTTTCAGACATACGTTTAAAAAGAGAGCTATAGAGCTACAAATTACGAATGACTCGCGGGAAAATTCAATTAATTAAATCTCGCTTTAAAGTGACCGCGTACTCGTTCACTCGCTTTCTGTATAGTAGTAGTAACATGGCCTTGACAGACCAAATGCGGCTTTGAGAAAAGCCAAAAGCACGTACTACGCGCTGTGGTGAGGCGCACGTGGAAAAAGAAGATACGGTTAAGAAGATGAAGAAATAAAAAAAAAAAAAATAAAAAAAAAGGAGTATACTCAGAGAAGTAACGTAATCCAACGCGTGTATCTCCCTTATAGCCAACGAGTTTAGCAGAGTAATTAATCCCGTTTCCAAGAGAAGAAGAAAGAGAGATAGAGAGAGAGAGAGAGAGAGTCAGCAAGCAGTAAGGTGACGCTGGATAAAGAAAAAAAAAAGACTTGGTGAATCATCGACAAGAGAGTCGTCGTTGTCTCCTGGTGTGTTTTCGCACGGCAGTTACGTGACTCTCTCTCTCTCTCTCTCTCTTAGTTCGTATAGGTGTATACGTACATAAACGATATATATGTCTTAATACTATTTTACTTTAGCCGGTATGCTCTATTCTTTTTTTTTTTTTTTGTTTCATATACTACTCAATTCTTATACCACTACACGAAGAAGTGACTTCCTAAGTTATTGAACTTTGCTTTGGAATGACGAAGGTGATGTGTAGTATAGAGAATTGATGTGCGATACTGATTAGCTTGAGAATCTTTTTTTTATTTTTCTTTTTTTTCATTGTTCCGGACGTTTACTTTACTCTTTTTTTTTTTTTTTGTATGTACCGAATAGTAGGTACCTCCCATAGTCAGACACGATGACGGAGATAAATTTGTAATTTGATGATTATGTATTTGTAATATGTATGTGTGTTGTAGTTAGGGGTCATTGTGTTTCAAACAAATGGATCTTGTATAGTTGAAGTGAGTTAATACACGTGAATCTGTTTCTGTGTGTTATATTGTACAGGTTGAATTTTGATGGATCATATTGATTGCTTATTGCGTAATAAAGAGAATAGATCTATGTTAAAAAAAATATATTGATCTCTAAATACATTTTATATTTAACGTACAAACAGTACATTTTATTTTAAAATTTATGTCGATATTATTATTTAAAAAAAAAAAAAAAAAATTATATAATCCATATTTACTAAGAACAAACAAACCGATAAATCCTGAACAAACTTTAGTAAATGGTACTTTTCCAACTAGTTTATACAAATATATATATGTAAGGTTTGAGAGAACAAAGAAATTTGCCGAGTTATCATTTTCCCTTATCAATTCGTAGATGCGACGAAAAGAAAAAAAAAAGGACAGAAGAGAGAAAAGCATAATATATAGTTAGCAAGGCGAGTGTGTCGAGTTGCATTTTCTCTTTCGTATCTATCTATCAGAGACGGAAATGGGCAATTCCGAAAAGGACCTCAAGAGCAAAGAAAGAGAAAGAGCGAGATGGACCGAACCGGAATTTCTATTAAGCTCATTAAAGTAATTAATGTTTCTGCAAGTACGCCCGTAAAGTTTGAGAAAGAGAGAGAGAGAGAGAGAGAGAGAGAGAGAGAGAGATAGAGAGATGCTAGTGCCTGTTACTACAAAACCCCCCTTCGGGCTATAAGTAAAAGAGCGGTTCATTAATTAAGAGCGATTCTTCTCCTTCTTCTTCATCATCTTCTTCTTCTTCTTATTCTACTCCTTCCAGTTTTTGCACGAGATCGATTGTCGTACTATTAGATCGGAAAAGAGAGAGAGAGAGAGAGAGAAAACACACGCCCACTATTTAGAGCTTGCAACAAAAAAAAGCTCGATTAGATGTTTATCGATAAAAATAATGAAAAGAGGAAAATAAGAAGGAGGAGGGATTGTATGAACATATTATATTGTAGAGGATATTGTTTAGAGGTTAATATATATATGAAAGGAAAGACTTAAAAAAATTATTGTTAAAGGAAAGTCACGATACTAATCGACGTGTGTGTTAGAATTTATGACAAGTTTAGTCGAGCGTGAACAAAAAAAAAAAAATAGGTAGAATGTTACGATCTTATCAGTAGAAAGAAAAAAAAAGCAATAACCGAACATGTCTCGTTTAGTTAGAATCAAAGTATATATCTATACCTATATATTATCAGAACGTGTGTATAAGTTTGTATGGGTATATGTCAATAGATTTCAATATCGTTACTCGCCAAATTTTATTCCGTATATTATTTCAATTTCGAGTTCAATGCGTATAATTGCAATATAGTATAGGTATATAACAAAAGTTCAAAGACCTTTTATATACATATCTCTTTCGAACAGTAACCTTGAATTTACAACGTGTTATTTTTTTCTTTTTCATCGTTTTATTACGCTTGTTTCTCGTGTATATACCTATATATATTCATGTACATCCTTCGTAAACTACCTCTCTCTCTCTCTCTCTCTTTCGCTAGAATTTATTTGCATGTCGGAGGAAAAGAACGCGTTAATACAGCGTGAACTCACTCTCTCGTACATCAAGAGAGAAAAAAAAAATGAAAGAGAGAGAATTGGCACATGTAAATTTTCGACGGATGTCTTACATATATCACTTGTATGTATGTATGTATGTATATATAACCCCATCCTAAAAGCGCGGAAGTTCGCTGCTCCCTGATGTTTGATTTTTTTTTTCTTTTTCGTTGCGTCATCGTAGGCAGCTATAGACGTGTATATGTATATAGATGTACAATAACATCAAAGGCCTACCGAGTACTCGCGCATTCAAGTGAGTTTAATGAAGGAAGTAGGAACGACTCTCTTTGCTTCCGTTTCGTATTTTTTTTTCTTTCTTTCTATTTCTTTTTTATGTGTACTAATTACTGAGTATTTCGGCTTTGATTCGATATTGTAATTTAACCAGATTTTAGTGTGTCACACGTTTGATTGAACCTGTCGACCTGTATTTATTATATATAGAGAGAGGGGTAAAAAACTTGTAGACATCAACGATCACACTTCCTTGAAAATTTTTGTATATACAAATTTTTATGACATAGAACACGATTGACATGTGTCATTTATGGTATATATTATTATATTTAACGATTTATGACATTTACTTTCTTTATCAAGATTTTTTTTGTTGTTATTTTTTGTTTATCATGTTTACAAATACGCATGTTTTTTTTAGATGATAAACATTTATCAATAGCGTAAATTTATACGTATAAATAAAAAAAAAACAGATTTCATTATATATTAAAGCTACATTTATTATTAAAACGCGGAATTGTAACAAAAGAAAACTACACTTTAGCACCAAGCGGAATCTCAAGAAAAAGATATACGAATAAATATACAATCAAGTAAAGAATATTACAGAAATGTATACAACCTCTCATCAAAAATAAAATTACACACTGCACGCGTGTGGCAGTGAAGTAGTTTTCTCTCTACCTCAACATCAAGGTCCTCGAAAAATCAGTGAAAACGTACAAGAAAAAAAAAAGCATCACACGCAAGCTCTTCTCCCTTTTTTTTTACTCATCCAGTCTGGAATTTCAGAGGTGTGTAATTCTTTGAACCTACGCTGGAATAACTTTGCTTTTTATACAAACTACATTACACAGGATATGATACAAAAAATATGCATTTTTACACCTTTAAAATAAATTTACTAAATATATATAAAATAAAGAAAGAAAGAAAGAAAGGGGTAAAGAAAAAAAAACGATGATAGAAAAGACGTTTGAGTAAAGTTGGATAAGTGTAAAGTGAGCTTTAAGAAAAACTAAAGGTATAGGGTATAGTAGGAAAGAGAGAAAGAAAGAGGTGGTAACAACAACAGCAACACACCTGTGGCACACACGCTCAACTAACGATTATCGTAGAAAACGAGGCGAGTGACAAAGAGAACGAGGAAAGAGAGCTTCGAGTTAAAGTATCGTTGAGAGGGGCCAACGTGTGTGTTACTACCCGGATGACACGTAGAAAATATATATCTATATATGTTCTCTTCTCAACACATACGTGAACGTTTAAGGCTGTATAACGTTATACTGGTATTTTTTCCTTTTAGTTTGTCGGTCTTGAAAATGATGTAGCTGTGCTTTGTTTTTATTTTTTATTTTTTTTTTTTTTTTGGATCGAGGATGCAAATTGATGTTTAAGGGAAGCTATTTTTTGACTCTGGTCTTTTTTTTTTTCTTATTTATTTTCTTTGTTTTATGGTTGATTTGTGTGTTTTATTGGATTTGATATAAAGCTGGATGACATAAGTTGAAATTATTAAGTTGGTGTATGATAAAACTTATGATGACGTAATATAATGAAGTTAGCGAAATGTTTGGGAAAGTTTATTTTTGAATGAATATCCGGAATTGTTGAACTGAATTGTTTTATTAAAGAATGTTTTTTTTCCTTCTTTTATTTATATTAGTATAAATAGATCAAAGACTTTGTTGAATAAATAGTTTTAATAATAAATATTTTATGATTCGTTTATTTATTGAGCTTGCGTTATTATTAATTACTAGAATATTCTTTTTTAAAATATCGATTTTTATATTCATTTTTTTTTCTAATTATCTCTTTATCTTCAGCTAAAGCCTTATTTCTGCACACAATCTAATCTAAACTGCCAACGTTCATGTACAAAATTAAGCGATAACCCTTAACGACTAAAGCTCAAGAAATGTTATTTTAAGGCGATTTAATCATGGATTTTTAACTAAAACGCTTTTTTTTCCCTCAACGTTCTGTTATCGGCTCATCCTTATTATTTTTTTTCTTTATCCCCTTCAGGCTTTTTTTTTTTGAAGTAGATATAAATTTGTGATATATATATATTTTTTTTTAAGCAGAAGCAAAGAGAGAGGTTAAACGAAGGCGAAAATTGTGATGGCCAATTTGTAGGGAAAAATGAAAGGGTAATCTCATGATGAACGTTATACCCTGATGATGAGAGAGGGAAGAGAGAGAGAGAGACTTTATAAATTAATTTTGTAAATTGCTCTACGCTCAAGAGGGGAAGCAAAATTCAATTTTGAGTTTTAATTCGAAGATTAAAAAAAAAAATAAGTTAATACTGCTAGAATGTAAATTGATTTTTGCAATAAGCGTAACGTTACTTTTCTGTGCTTGCGCGAAATAAAAAATGAAACAATTTAAAACTCGATCGGATTAAATCCCACAAATAAAAAAAAAAACATTACTTCAAATCAAATTACATCGGCTTAAATTCAAACGCAACTCAACCAACAATCTTACTCTTACAAAAAAAAAAAAAAAAAATATATTCATAGTACTCTTATTCACCAAAAAATCAAATTTCATTCCAATGCACTTTAATCCCTTTTTTCTTCTAAATTTCGAAATATCAAAGTCATTGAAGCTTCAGCTTTCCCCAGTGTACACGTTTATCGAAAAGCCATAGTACTCAAGTTCCCACTCGTTCAGGGTCTCTAAGAGACATCAAGAAGAGAAGGTAAGAGGACCGACACTATCATTAATCCTGGTAAGCCACATGAGTAGCGTAGGCGTTATATATATGTATTTGTGTGCAAGGCTGAGCTTTCGTCCTTGGCGGAAGAGAAAATCTTATCGCTCGAATAGGGACGCGAGCTTTACTTTTTCTCTTCTTTTCTATACACTTTTTTTTCACTACGAGACTTTTCCACACAAGGCATATATAAAAGAGAGTCGCGAAGTGAAAAGCTAACGCGCAAAAAGCAATGTTGGATTTACGACTTGGTAGTGATAATGGTGGTTGCACATGAACCGGGCGATGCATGGAATATTACAATGCTTGTGAAGAAGAAGAGGGTGGTGGTAAGGTAAGGTATCACATAGTATGTGAGAGCGTTGAGGCCGAAGGTTTTTTTCACGATTTTTCGATCGGCGTAAAAGGATTGGTGGTGGAGAGATTGATTGAAATTTATACGACGGCATTGGTGCTGGTGCTGGTAGTAGTAGTAGTAGTAGAAGAGAAGCGTCGCGTGCACTCGCTGGGAAAATATATTGCACTCGGTACTTGAATAAGGGGATCTGTGTGGTGTATGTGTAGGTATACAGGGGCTTTCGGGGGGATGTACGAAAAATTGTTGGATTTTTTTTTTTTTTTACTATGAAGTGAATGTCGACAATTTTATGATTTATTTCTGTTTTTATTCTTTTTTATTTTTTTATTTTTTTTTTATTTCAATTTTATAAAGTTGGATTTGGAGGCTGGAAAATATAAGCAATAATGAAAATTGAGAAAAGTCACGGAATAAAAAAAAAGAAGAGAAAAAAAGCTTGTAGCGTGAAAATTATGAGTTTGGTAAAATTTCAGTAGACGAAGAAAATGCGATGGTAATGGTAAGGAGAGAGAAAGGAGAGAAATCTGGCAAAAAGAAGAACTATATACAGGAAACGAGGAAAAGAAAAGGTAAGAAGGAGAGAATTGTTTTCGAGATCGGGTAATTACGTCTGGGGAAGAGAGAAAAATCTTGGCGTTCGCGCGGGAAAGAAGAAGAAGTACATGATGAGGAAAAGTTCAGTCGTCGCTCGAGGGAAGAGAGAAGTAGAAGTAGAAGGAGGCAAAACAAAAAGTACATTAACGCTCTCTAGCGGTGCACAGCTTTACGTGTATGTGTGTGAATGAAAGAGAAGGAAACGTCGAGGTAATAGAGAGATGGAGGAAAGAAAAGAAGAACAAGAGATGTATATCCTCAGGGCTGCTTGGATAAAAAAACAGAATATAGCTTTGTTGTGGAACGCGAGTTAATTGGAATCACGCAAATAGAAGGTTGAAATTTAGGATCGATATAATGTCTGTACGGTTAAAATAAAGAATATTTTTTAAGGTGGATATGTGTATTTGATAGTGATGAATTAATTATTTTAAAATTGGTGATGATAATGTAGTTTAATTTATCGAAATAAAGTAATAAAATACTTTTTAAAAAGTGCTAATAATCAAACTTTGTAACAGTAAAATTTTTAACAAAAAATATTTGATAATAGAAAATTACTTTTTTAATAAATGCTATATTAAATTTTTCAAAAAACTACCTCAAAATTATTCAAGCATTAACTCATCAATATCGTTTTATACTCCACGAGCAAACAAAAAGACTAGTTTAATTGCACACACATCCACATGTATCCAAAAATTAACCTACAAAACACAGGCTCTACGTCAAACTCTTCTCTAAAACAAGCATCAGCGTGAAAGGTCTAACTTGCGCGTGAGCTTGCGACACAAAGTCCACACACACACACATACACACACACACACACACACACACACACACACACACACATACACACAACACACACACACACACACACACATGTACAAGTAAGCTCGCTCATACTCTTGGTGAGTGAGGAAGAGAGAGAGGGGTGGTGATAACGTCGGCTTATTGGACGAGGAGAGTCGCAAGCTTGAAAGGGCAGAGGCAATCGGGGAAGCGGATAACACGTATACGTACAGGACGAGGAACCGATTTACGGGGTACGGACTTTGGCAAATATTTGAGGAAGAGAGAACGGAATCCCCGACGATTAGTTGGTTGATGCTTGCTTGCTTGCTTGTCTGTATGTATGTACGTGTCAGAGTACGTGAGTATGTGCTTGCAAGCTCGTACAAAACTACACGAGATAGTTTGGTGATGTAAGAGTCGTATATAGTTGAAGAAAAATTCGCTTGCAAGCTCTACTACATCGTTAGTACAAGCCGTGTGTGTTTTTCTTACGCTTTTTTTTTTATCTAGAGCTTTTTTTAGTTGGTCAATTTGGATGGACTTGGAGAGATATCTGAGTGTGCTTCGGACTGTATTTTTTGCATCCTCTGACCGCGGCACTATCGCGACAGATAGCAGTTTTATTCTCGACTGATTTTTATCAGACTAGAGCTTGCAAGTTGTGCTTGCGTTTACGAGCGAGCTTGGAATTCTCTTGCACGTGGTTTATGGCTTGAAGCGCGGAAATTAAGCTGGTTTAGCTTCAGCTAAAGTGAGCTTTTAATTTGTTATTCTGGCAAGCCGAATATTTTCATTCTAATCTACTGGGTAATTAATTAATGCTAATACGACGGTAAGAATATATGTATGTTATTGTGTGAGGTGAGGTATAGGAAACTGATTGGAGCTAACTGAATAACGCTTTCGCATAATCATAATTGAGCTTAATCGAATTGTGTGTGTGGGTGTGGGTATGTGTATTTAGCTGTAACAAATTTGAATGCATAATCGATTAATTTGTTTACTGTCTTTTATCATCCCTTCCCTTTCTCAATCCAAATGTCTGTAATACAGCCTGTTATTTGGATCGCTATAAATCAAAATTATGGTCGTTGGGTAAAATATTAACCGCGTATTAATTGCAATATTAAATTGATGGATTTGAAAAAGAGTTTGTAAAAAAGGTGATAGAAATTAAATGTATGATAATTAAATGAAAAATGCATATGTACCGTTGTTGGCTCATGTAGAAGAATTTCTTTTCACAATGTTCTCACCAAAAGCTCACCTGAAAAACAGAAAATAAAAATATAATTAGAACACATTTTTTTAAAATGAATAATCAAAAATGAATTTTTATATAAATTTATAATATTAAATAAAATAAGAAATTTAACTATTTAATTTCGCAAGCTGGATGATGATTCGTCATCAAAAAATTTCTTTTACAGCTGAGTCGTCATAAGATTTAAAAAAAAAAATCTGGGGAAAAAAAGGACGAGCTTCCCTTAAAGCTGCTTTCATCCGACTTATACTATACGACCACTCGTAAAGAAAACCATCCTCTCTCTCTCTCTCGTAGAAAAAGATTTCAAGGAGAGAGCAATCCCATTAAAAACGAACCTTATACTTTCGTTGGATTTATTCACGTGCGTAACGTAACGTGTATATGTCCTATATAAAATATTTTTTTTTACTTATAACGTACACTTTAATTATTCAACCTTCGTTTCAATAAAGTTCAAAAAAAAGGGATCATCAAGCTTTCTCTACTTGAGTAGTGTAGTGATTAATTTTGGGTGAAATTCTAGAGTTCTTGCGAGTAGCAGTTTGTTGTGGCAAGTGTGTGTCTAAGATATGAAGTGAAGTATAAGGTTATTCTTAGACATAAGCAGGCGCTGAGACTTTAGAATCTACCCAACTTCCGATCATAAATCTATTACAAGCTTCTAAACTTTGCTTAAATTTTGAACAATTATAATAGTACCCCAGCATTTTAATTCATTTAAAAACACTTGACATAAACTGATTTAGACAAAAAAAGAAAAGAAAACATTTTATTTAAAATCTTATCAAGAAAAAAAAAATCAAAACGAAATCTGCGTAATCCAAATTTCTCCTCGCATAAAATATAATCACATACATACATAAAGATGCAAGTTAATATATAGTGAAATTATGTACATATCTCGATGTCGTGTATATATTTAATTCAGTCGTTTAAGTTAAATTATTAACGTCACGTAGAAGAAAGAGAGGAAGAAAGAAAGATAGAAAGAGAAGCCAACAACATAGCGCAATTCCAGGTTACTGCCACGTCAAGCTTCAATCTGATAGTGAGATCAAGACAATCGCAGGAAACGAGCGCGAGCGGAACGAGATAACGACGGCAAGAGAAGAAGAGGCGAGAAGGGAAAAGAGAGACATGGCAACTGGACGCGGAAGAGAAGCATATATATATATAGAAAAGAGAGAAAGAATGAGATGGAGTAGCGCGACGTCGCGTCCTGCCCACGCCATGAAAAAGAGAGAAAGAAAGAAAATCAGGAGGCTCTTCTCTCTCTCTTTCTCTCTACGCGTATACTAGAGCTTCCGGCGTATAAATACGATTTGCGTGGAAAAACGAGTAGCGAACGCAACAACAACAATTGTGGAGGGAATCAATCCGTTAGTCTGTCCGTTTGTGTGTTAAGCTTTTCGCGTATCACAACGCCATTATTGCCTACTATACTCATCCTCCCACCCACTTTTTTATCCGTTATCATACGCATTGGCTTTTTACACAGTAGCAGTGAATTTGTGTATGTATGTATATTTATATATGTGGCTATATGTAATGGATATTGCTCGCTTTGTTATAAAGAGCTTTCGTTTCATAACCGTTATAAATTCTTTGGTTGGTGAAATAAAAGAGAGAAAGAGAGAGGTTATCAGATCCGAGGGATCTCTTTTTTTTTAAATTTACGTGTGGTGTATGTATGACCACCGTGTGTACTACCAAAAGCATATGGACTGTCTACTCTATAGTATTTTTTTTTTTTGTTTTTGTCTTTTTATTTGAAATTGACTCTTTTTCCAAGCTTGTTTTGTTCGATTACATCACGTCACACAAATTTATTATAAATATAATATTATATGATTTTTAGATAACTTCATCAAATACAAAAACAATCGTATAAAAAAGCTCTATAGTACAAAAAAAAAAAAAGGAACGAGAGCTTTTTTTTCAAACAAGAACACACAATCTGTTATATCAGATTATGTCATCGAAATAAATAGATATCTCTTTTTTCTCTCTCTTTGCGTATTATTTTTCGCTCAAAGAATCAATCCTGTACTGGATATATCCCCCCCCTTTTTCCCTTTTTTTCCTTTTCTGTGCTCAATACCGAACAATAAACAAAGCCAATCGGTTATGATCGGTTATCATCGATAGGCTGTTATCGCGCCTCTTCCCTTTCCTTCTTTTCCGCCGACCTTTCAAACGCACACTCTTTCCATCACTCCGACGCAGCGTTGAGAGAAGATAAACCTCGAGTGAACAAAAAAATGCTGGGAGAGGAAAGAGAGAGAGAAAATGTGCCTGCGCGTCCGGTGAGCCTCGTAAATGCGTCGTAAAGACGAAGCTCTCTTTCTGTGCGTGATGCGCGTGAAAGCTTGGGGACGTGTATGTGTGTGTGAAGGAAAGAATAACGAGAATCACAAGAGTTCGTAAAGTGGAATTGTATAGTGAAGAAGATATAAAAGTGAGAAATGCTAAAGGAGGCGCGGTTTTTTGGTAAAAAAAAAAAAATAATAAATCTGTTGTTGGATAATGGTTAAAATGAGATTTTCATTGTTTTAAAAATTTTTTTTTTAGTAGGGTTCTTACTTTGTGCTAATAAAACGTGAAGTTTGAATCAAAACTATATATCTGCATTTTGCGACGACATTACATACATGGTCGAGTGTGCTGGATTTTTTCTTTTGATAATAGAGAATGAGAGAAAAGGAGGGAAAGAAAAAGGGAATGGAAAATGAAAAAAGGGAATGTGGAAGCAAAATGTGAGAGAGAAAGAAAATGGTAAAGCTTAAAGTAGGAGATAAAAAGAGAAAAGGATAGAGAGATGTCGAAAAGCTTGGGTTTTAAGAGAGCAAAAAAAAAGAAAGAGATGATGACGATGATGATGATGGTGGGGGAGGAGCTTTGGGGGAAAAAAGAGAATTTATTAGAAGGTACACGCGGGTCAAGGGTCAAAGTAAAGGAGGGGATAGGGAAAGAGAAGAAGCTGCTTGCGCGAGCGCATAAACAGCTGCGCTTGACTGCACGTTAAAAGGGATAATAAAAATTAAATGAAAGAATATGGGATAAAGGAGAAAAAAAAAGAAGTTGACGTGAGTGTAAAGGCTGAAAATATAAAGATAAAGGATGAGGAGGACGAAGACTTTGGACTATGATAATTTGTTTGACGTTTGACATACATTTCTTATAAGTATCCTGTATAATGTATATGCATCTAGATTTTATTCTTCTCAGTGTATCTCTTATTTCTTTTTTTTTTTTTAATATTGTAGAAATCTCTGACTTTTATGAAATTTAGGATGAAATGAATTTTATTTTATTGCGAAACTGACGTAATAGTCTTCTTTGTGTGACTGAAATTTCGAATTTTTTTTTTACATTAAATTTTGTTTTTGCCTGAAAAGAGCATTATCATGTGATAAAATTGAATTTTTTACGCAGATATGTTCTAACACTTATTTGAAAATTTTTACGAATATTTTACAAACACATGAAAAAAAAATCAATTGATAAAAAAAAAAGAAGAGAAAATTGAGATTTAGGATATAGTTTGGCTCTTTACAACCAATTTCACGAAAATTTAAGCAATTTAAGTGAATTCGAATCTTTCCAAACAAGGACGTAGAAACTAATTCTCAACCAATAGTTGAGAAAGTTTTCATGGCTATTCAGACTGTTTGCTCTCTCTCTCTCTCTCTCTCTCTCTCTCTGTCTCTCTCACGCGCACATTTCGCTTTGGATCATCCTTTGTCTCTCAGAGAGTAATCCGACACGCAGGTATATATATACTCAGACTCTCAAGAACTTCCTTCCCTTATATATATGTACCCCACCCATATCCCTCTTCCTTTTCCATCTTCCCACTTTAGTATATAGTCGTTGACTCAAGATCTTTTTTTTTTTTTTGCAGACTTGAGTCGTCCGATTTGCACTATATGAAGTACGAAACTGACGTCACATCCGTTTTCGCGGATCACCACTGCTTCCTGTCTCTTTTACCTTTGATATAAATATATCGGAAAATTTTCGTCTACCATTTTTGCTGCTTGGGATAAGAGAACTCTTATTCTCGTTTTTCGTCTCTTTTGCATTTCCGTTTGTGGCTGTATTCTACTTTTTTTTCGTCCTTGTCTCCGTCCGCCCCCCTTTTTTTGCGGATTATCTTTTTATGACTTCGCTATGGAAATTTCAAATATGTGTGTATGTGTATATGTAATATAAAAAGGAGTGTAGGTGACGGTACAATGGAATATTTTTATATTTTATAAAGATATGACTGCGTTTCTTTGAAATATTGATCTTGAGATATTTTCGGGTATATACGAAAGAGAAGAAGAAGAAAAAAAAGAAGAAGAAAGAAAGAAGTGTATAGTCTCGCTAGATTTGGCACGTATCTACTTAAGAGCTTAACGTCAGAAACATAGACGAGGTTATATTATAGGCCAAGTAGTTTTGGTCATAAAATTTATTTTTTAATTTTTTTACATATACATATACATTTATGTATATCATATACAGTAACCTAAAAATTAAAAAAAAAAAAATTAATATACTTCTTTAATAAAATTTGAAAATTAGATTTTTTGATATAAATATTTTTTTTTAAATATTAAATTTCATTAAACTACATTATTACAAAATAAACAAAAAATTATTTTTATTAAAAATATGTTTATGTATCTGACGTAAAGGGATAGATAGATAGATGAGTAATTACCAGCAAAATACAAACTCATTATTAAATTTAATTTTCATTCATAATTCATCAAAGCCAATCCCTATATACTATACATTCCTCTTCTCTAACAACAATATGCTTATCGACTAATATAGAATTTCCACATAATTAAGTAAAACCAACACACACACATATATAACAATACAAGACCATTGATTATTTAAAACAATAATACTGTGTATACATAAACCATCACCTATAAACTAGTCAACAACATCATCATCAGCCACTTGCTATATTAGAGTATGTATAGTATATCCACAAGCATCAGGAAAAAGGGTTATTTTTGACAAAACACACGCTTCTCGAATCACCCAAAAAAAAACATGGGTACACGTAATCCAAGACTCTCATATCGAAACAAGTATATCGCAAAGAAGAAAAAAAAAGAAAGTAAGTAGGGTTGTCGAAAAAGAAAGAAAGAATATAAGGAGGAAGAAGAGAGAGTATACGTTATTGATTCGTCTCGACGACACAAGAGGGGAGGGAGGGAGGGTGGTTAACTGAAGCTCACTTCCTGAGAATAGTAGTAGCACCCCAGGATACCACTACCTACCTACCTACCAGCACCACCACCTTTTGCCCTGAAGCATATAGCCCTCTCCGATTACCGCACGAGACGTCTTTCCTTTTTCTTCTTCTTCTTCCTTTTTACCCTCTTTTTTTATAACCACCTTAGCCACTCCCCTTATATATATACATACAGTGGCTTCGTTCTATATCTTCTATATAAAGTCTCACCACCACTACAGCTATATATCTATTGGTGCTACTGCTGCTATCGATCTATTGTGGCTATTCTATTAGCCTCCTTCTTTTAAGTCCTAGTGGAGAAGAGTAGCTACTGTAGAACAGAGAGAGAGAGAGAGAGAGAGAGAGAGAGAGAGAGAGAAAAAAAGAGTGAGAAAGAAAGCCGGATAAAGAAAAGTGGTGCGCGTGAGAGAATTAGTAGGCTACTCGTGGTGGTGAGGAGTATAGGATATAGCTCTCTCTTTTTTTTTCTCGTAGATATAGCTTCATTTATCTATTGGATTTTCAATTATCCTTTAGTGCTTTTCGAATAATCAGCTTTATGTGCTTTTGATTATGTTGCTTTTGATGGTGATGTTTATTTATGTTTTTGATATAGAGATAAATTTCTTTTTTTTTTTTTTAAAGATGGTTTTTTTCTTTTTGGGAATGAGAGTAAGTTAGAGTGTTATATAATAATGTTCTGTAAATTTTCTGAAGTTGTCAAACGAATATAGGTTGAATTGAGAGAATTTATATATATTGAAAGTGA
>JAPYZE010001060.1:0-26491 GCA_030522805.1 Leptomastidea abnormis
ATGTGCTAAAAGTCCTGAAATTTTGTCAACCTTTGGCCACCATGGGCGCTTAGATCGTTTTTCTTATCCCCTCCAACGACTTGCACTAAGCGAATAGGATTGCGGCGTCTCTCATTCCCTTCCCTCTGCGATGCGTTTCCCTTGCGGACATAGCGATGCGTTTGCGTTCTAATCTTCTAATATAAGTTATAATTACCGCTTTAAAATATAAGTCAGTGTGTGAGAGTGTGGGTGAACGTTTGGTCGAGTTTAAAAAACCAAAAAAACACCTTTTGCTTTTTTTTACAATTAAAATTTATTGTAATTCATTCGGTAAAGTAAATTTTGCATTATTTTAAAATAAATTATTATAATCAAAATCATTTAATCGAACTGAAGAAAATGAAATAAAAATCCATATTGGGCTCATTGATTATTTTAAAAAAAAAATAAAATAAATTTAATTGTAAAACTAAAAAAATAGAATGTAAATTAATTTCCCCTTTTATTATTAACTATTTTCCTTATAAAATTAATTTTGAAAACCCATGAATCACATGTTTTTCAAATATTTAAATAAAAATTTAGTGCTTACATTCACTTTGTGAGTTGTATCTAGGTAAAATAGATAAGCTCGAATTCTTATCAAAAAAGTCATTATCATCTTATTGTCATACATGTAGTAATGTCATTTTCTAACTTACAATAAAAATACTTTGTATTCTACGTTATAACTTGTTTTTTTCCAATCCAACTTTCAACATTGCATCATTTAATGTTAATAATCAATGATAAATTAAGGAAAAATTATTTTAATTTTATTCTTTAAAATTATTGTTCTTAGCAATTATATATCTTCATTCCAATTCCAAAAAAATTTTTAACATCCCAAATTAAAATGTAATTAATAAATCAAATAAATCATTCGAAAATGCAAGACAAAATTAATTTTATTTAATTACATTATTAAATATCGATCTATTTACAAACGTTATCACATAATACACGAAGGAAATCAATACACAGCCAAGATATAATCGTAACACACACATACACTTTTTTCGTTCTTTCAATTACTCGATAAAACATTAAAAAAAGTATTTCTCGAGTAAAACTCACGTTAAACTAAAAAAATATATAATATTTATTTCTAAAGACTATTTTCTATAGCCATTTCGGTTTTCTTACCAATAGTCATCACACATACACACATAAGTTCAATACCTGTAAAAAATCAAAATGAGCTAAACAAAGGTGTTAGTTGGTGAAAGCATGTGCACAGGCCATTGAGGAAAAGCGCGAACGGAAAAGTGTCTCTCCGTCCGCGTATAGAGTCTAAGAATGAAATACGGCCTAAGTCGGTAAGAATAAACCACAAGGCCGTCTATTTCCTATACATATACTTATAGGTTCATTCATGGTCTCTCTTTCTTTGAGATGCGGCGGCTCTATACGTTAACAAACCCACCGTCTCCGCATTCGCTTTTTACGCTCGCTTTCTCGCAATATGCATCCAGCATACACTTATAAGTATATGCACCCCCTGTGCTCTGCTGTGACAATGAGGATATAGAAAGAGAGAAAAAGAGAGTCGCTGCTTTTAAATGCACAAATGTGTCCTAACTTACGAAACACCTCGTTTTTCCATTCTTTCACGCTTATATTCAACGGTAACCGTAACTTATATACTTTTCTCGCCATTGACAAACGTATGTGTTTTCTGGATGTTTTTACTTTTACTCTTTTGACTTACCTGTGACTATCGTAAAAGTTAAGTATTTGCGATTTGAATTACATATAGGTATAGGTACTTTTAATACGATTTTGATGATTGTGGTGGGCTTTTTTTTTTCTTTTATTAACGATTCATTAAATTTTTTCTTAAAAATAAAAATTAATATGCTTATTTCGAAAGAGGTAAAACAGAAATATGAATTAACTTAGATTAAAAAAAAAAATTATTTTTTTTATATTGCTACCAAGGTGAATCATATCTTTCACACGGAAATTGAGGTATTTTATCTTTGGAACGAATAAACACAAGAAGACTTCAAAATATAACGAGAGAAAGAAAAAAACACTTGCAAGCAAGCAAGCAAGCAATGTCAGAGTCTCTTTCGTACATACAACAGCAATAACGACAACGACGATATTACAAAAGCTGTTTGACAATAAATATGGGCCAAGCAAATAGAAGAAGAAGATACACGAGAAAGAGCATAAATTTTCAGAAAAAAAAAGTAAGAAAGGCGCACATGTGGCATCAGCAACAGCAACACATTATACCACACGCGAGTGCTTGCGACGAAAAAAATAAAGCAGTTATAGCGATCACTTTTTTTTCTCTCTTTCTCTTTCGTCATATCGAATAAAGATAACAGCAAAGAGAGTTACACGATCGTATGCTAAGATAAAGCAATTGCCTGATATATGTGTGTGTGTGTGCGTACCTAAATTTTTTTCATTACGGTAATGTACATGTGTGTGTATGCCTTGTTTCACAACTTTTTAATATTAACGCGTCTGCGGCTTCTGCTTTTTACATCGTTAAATTTTGAAAAAATTACATATTTTGAAAAAAAAAAATTGAAATTTAATGTCAAATAAAATAATCGAAATCACAAAGTCGATTAAGACACACTCTTGTATAAAAAACAAGGATACACACACTTGTTTAATTTATATCGCGGCGCGGACGCGAGCGCGATATAATTATTACCGAGCAAATTATTTACGACACCTTATAACTGCAAAGCCACAGCAGCTTTTTTTCATTTTTTTCTTTTTCGTGCATACATATATATAAAAGTACACATGTACATAATATATATATAGAATCTTAAAGCCTTTTACTCGAGACTTTTTGCTTGGTTGGTGTCTTATCAATTTGTTAATAGTCGTTTCGCATTATTTGCTGTCTGGTGCCAAGCAAAGCTCTTTAACTCTTTCTCGACGCGAATGTTATATATTACAATATATATATATATACTGTGTCAGATTTTTCGTCACATCACATGATGATGTACATATCCTCTATCATCTTTCTGAAAAAGAGACTTTAAAAAATTAATTATGCATATATAGGTATAATTATTTTTTAAAATTGATATCGTTTAAAAATTATTATATTGAATAATATGTTCTCTTTAGATATATTACAGGTAAATACATGGTTCAACAACCTGCCTTCTTATTTTTTCTCTCCTTATGCACTAAAAGCATAGCAAAGGGAAGAAGGAAGTCTGGAGCGAGTCAGAGGGAGGAGAGAAAGAGAGTCGGGTTAAAGCGCGCGCGCGCGCCTCATATTTGCCAGGACGATTGTAAACTTGAGAATTCCACAGGTTCCCCTCTTAGGTGTAACTTGTGTGTGTGTGTTTGTGTGTGTGTGTGTGTGTGTGTGTGTGTGTGTGTGTGTGTGTGTGTATGACGAATGAAACTTTCTTTCCTTCTCTTCTTCCTTTTTCTCTTGGTACCATACAGCATATATAGTCGTGGAGATGGTCGAGTTGTTCATATATTATGATGCGGGTTGTTTCTTGGCGTTATAACTTTGGTTGCGAAGAAGTTGGAGTTGTTGTTGTTGTGTACGTTGAGTTAAACGACGTCCACAAAGAGAGCAAGTCCATGACAGTGTTACTAATCACCATACTGTCGATGGATAGCTCTCTTTATAGCGTCCGCTTTTTTCTTCGCTTTATTAAGCTTTCTTCCTATTTTCTTATTTCCACTTTCTTCTTCTTTTCCTTCGTCTATAGTTTTGATATATCATCTTGGGATGAAAATTTGCTGTTGATATGGCTGCAATGTACTTGAAAAGAAATTTCATTAGCAGATTTTTTTTTAATTTTAACGACCTGTTAAGAAATTTTTTTCGTTAACGATTTATTTTATTTTTTTCATATTTTACGTCGCAAGTCTTGTTGTTACACACAATATAATACGAAATATCGTATCCACGTATAAGCTTCAAGCTATGTTATTATTCACACAAAAAGTGTTAACAGCAGCTGCTTAAATTGTATTTTAATCAAGTACAACAAATTATATCTTATAAATATACCTACTCTCGTATTAAAAATATGGATTTTAAGAAAAAAACAAAAAATTAAAGGAAAGACGCGATACGATACTTGAAGACTACTACACCTATATATTGTCAACAGTAGCAAACTCAAATTATCTCGCTCACGATTTTTCAAAAACAGTCGCACAGCCAGTAGTAGCATATTTTAAAACTTCGTCCATACACCTACATAAAAATCGGAATAGTCAGAACCGGGTACAGGTATGTATGGCTGTAAAAAAAAAGAAGAAGAGTCGGCCTCGCTCGTTATCGGACTAGTGCGAGGAGAGTCGCGGCTTCTCTACAATATGAGTTAGCGCTCGATCATTCGCGCATTAGACTCTTCTTGTCGAATCGTTAACACACAAGACTAAGCGCGCAAACTCTTCTTGAGCTTTGCTTTCGCGTATTGGATGAGAGTTTGTATTGAAGGGCGCTATAGGAATGCAAGAAAGAAATTTTTAGCTTTAGTGTTTTATTTTTTCGTATAAATGATGATTAGTATACGAGTAGGATAGATTTATAACTTAGGAATATAATACACAGACTTTCTTTAATTATTGTGTATTCGTTTTATGTGTCATGTGAGAATGAGAAAGAAAGAGACATGTCATATTTTCAAGGCTTTATCTTCTTAACAAAGCTTTTTCAAACTAAAAACTGATAAGAAATATGTATTATATGTTCGTTCTCCTAGAGTAAGTATATTAGCTGTACGTATATAGCTTATGTCGCGTCGCTTGAAAATTAAATGTCATCGTTTCGAAAAACCGCTTTACACGTATGACCTAACGAACATTTTTTTATTTTTTTTATTTTTATGAATATTACAGCAACAACGAAAAGATAATGATGAAATTAAGGAATTTTGCAAGTTATTTAGATTATTTAAATTTCCAAGCAAAAAAAAAAAATCACGAGACGTATGTATATAACGAGAACGAAGAGTATAAGAAAATATACAACTGGTAATTCAAAGCGCAAATACAATTAAGTCATATATACGGTTAAGAGAAAATAAAAGTCTCTGGCATAAGCAAATTGCAGCTACCTCTTAAAAAAAATGAAAGATAATCTTTTCGAGGACTTATGCTGTGATGCTAAAGGGTGCAAGAAAAAAAAATAATGCCTCTTACTTTAGCAACTTGTTCTCGCAGAGAGTCTACTCCTTCGTTACATCTCCTATATGCGCGAGACCTATTATCGAGCATCCCCTAAAATTTAAACAAACATCGTATAGTCAGAGAGAGAAAAACGAGTATATGTATAAGTATCTCGCGCTAAGTTAAGCTACTATTTACACAGTTGATTTTTTTTTTTTTCATCTGAGTTATAAAATACGAACGATTTCAAGTTGGTTTATTTTTTAAAGTCGATCATATTTTGAAATTTCGTAATTCCTTTTTTTTTTTTGGAAGAAAAAATAAATTTCGGAGAAAAAAAATGGTTAATTAACTCGGATAACGAGTCCACGAGTCGTTTTTTTTGATTGATTTACTGATTGATGACTATTGAAATAAGAATTTATAACATAAGGAATTTGCGAATCACACACCTGTACTTGAAATACATATCTAATCTTTCAACAAAAAAAATCAAAAAATATATAGGTATCTACAATATCCCAGACACATCCTGAGAAAAACGATTAGAAAGGTGAAATCAGTGTTTACCTATCATCAATAACTTCTAAGCCGCAGGAAAATGAGTTATATTTTCCCCGAAAGCTTCAAGTACATTTCAAAATGCATTTAAAGCGACATATAATATTAAATACGAAAAAAAAAAAGAATATTGTAAGGGTCGACCAAATGATAAATCGTTATCGCTCCTCAGGCCCGTACATACACACACACACATACATACGCCGATATGATATACAAGCTGTGTATGAAGAGCACAAGCTGTGTTCCTAAGCGTTTTTCGTGCCTCGTCGTTCTTCAGCAGGTATAGGTGTATATACGACACACCAAAAATTCTTTGGTGTAATCGGGCTTGTTTTTACAGCAGATAAGTCGATTCAATAAAGAAAAAAAAATATATATGAAAGAGAAAGAGAAAATATGAGAAGAGTATCGATCGTATATATGAGAGAAATTAATCGTGTTAGGTAATAATAATGAAGCGTATAAATATATACGTGTTATAAGTATAGTGAGAAAAATATTTCGAAGAACGGTTATTAAAATTCGCTATTTACGCGACGCTGAGTCAAACTTACCAATATGGCTTACATATATGTAGCTATATACATATTGTCGTATTGGTATATCGAAAAAGACGTAAATTATCACAAGTCGCGTTGGTACACGTATATATTTCAATGCATACATTGCGCACGAAAAATTATATTTATTAGTTTTTTTTACTTTTTTTATTCTTAAAAGCAAGGATGGCCAAGTTTTTTTATTAATGTTTAAAGAATTGAAAGCAGGTGATTGATATAACAACTGATATGATAGAGCCTAAAAAGATATGATTTTATCGATCTGTGTGTATGTGTGTGTGTTAGTAACAAAAATCGTTATATGTATGCAATAATTAGACACTATGATGATAAATTTATATTTACATCTATGATTTTATAAATATATTCAATTTTCATTAATTAGATATGTACCTATTGGGTAATATAATTAGAAGGAAAAAAAAAAACAAGAAAATTAATTTGTAAAAATTAAGCAATACTTTTTTAGCACGTGTATTCGTTAAAAAACTGCGTTGGATAAACCTATTTGATTTAATTTTCTATGTTATACACTTAAAAGAAAACGAGGAGGTAATAGCCAATTTTTTTTCTTTTTTTTTTTTTTTCTTTAAATACGGTACACACGAATTACGTAATAACATAAGGAGGAAGAATCACAATAAGACCTGTATATTATCGGCATCTCCCAACCCACCGCTGTATGTATTTACACATGAAAAGACGTATATTCGAGCACCAGCAGTAGCAAATGTTCCACGTATGCAGTGTATAAATGAGTTATACATATGTGACAATTTTTTTTTTCTTTTTTTTTTTTGCCAATACGTGAAATCGACACCCTTTCCGTTTAGACGATTATACCTATATTACGTGTCATTTTTACATATACGCACACGAGCACATACACACATATACACACATATGTGGCAATAAAGGAAACGATAAGACTATTGTAAACGGCTGTTATAAACGTCTGTTAAAACCATAGACCTTTTTTTTAATATTGTTTTTTAAAAAAACTTAATTTAATTTTTTAAGGTAGAGAAAAATTATTTTTTCTATAATTATATTCTCAATGAATGATTATTGGATAATATAAAAAAGAAAATAATAAAGATAACTTCGTATTTAACGCGATAACGCAATCGAAAAATCATATTAATTTTTTAATTAAACAAAAAACGTTACAAGCACAAAGTTATATCGCGCTTATTTATAAAAATAATAATCAAAACGATTATATTATCGCGATTAAAACTTGCGATTTCTATATTATTAAATTTATTTATTTTTTTTTTATTTTAATAAAAATAATGAAAAGACTTTTCAGCAGCAGTTTTTTTCAATTTTAAAAAAATGTAAAAACACACGCACATAATATAGGTATATATCAATAAAACCATCCATACAAAATTACACAATTTTTATCACCAAAGTACAATACATGAATACACGTATACACACACACTGAAAGCGTCTCACTCACCCCATAATGTTCTGTTGCCTCGCGCGTTTCCTCCTCAGGATCCAAGTTGACCGTCCCGTCTCCAGCCTGAAAGTGCGAGGGCCTCAAGGAGCAAGACTCGATAGAATATAAGGGCCAGGAGGCTTTGGAGAAAATTTGAAAAATGGAGAAAAAGAAAAAAAAAAGTAGGGAGATGAAAGGAGGAAGGGAGGGCAGGAGAAGTTTTGGAAAAAAAAATTAGTGAGCGAGTGCAGAGCGAGTAGACGAGCGGGGGCGAGGACGACAGAGGCACGAGTGACGTGGACGGGGCCTCGGGCACGGCTCATATACCTGCGTGCGAGCGCCAGCTGACGTCACATCTTAGCCACCGCCGCTTGCTCGTTTTGCCACAGCCGCACGTTTCTTATCAGAGAGTAAGTAGAGAGAGAGAGAGAGAGAACCCGCCGCGCCGCGCTACACATTACCACCACCACCACCACGAACACCAGGTTCACCTGTGTACCTGTAGTAGCAGGTAGCTGCTGCCGCCATATAGGTACCAATGCCGAATGCGTATAAGGCCCACCCCGACTTCGACCTGCGATGAAGACAGAGCACGTGGTGTTTTTTAAGCTTTATATGAGCTTTTTCGCCTTGCGCTGCAGCTCTCGCCCCGTTGGACCATACGATTTTATTTGTCTACTACCTACTTGCGCGAACGGACTTTTCTGCCGGACTGGCGGATAAGGTGTGCGCGAGCTTGCTTTTTACCGATATACCTACATTATAAGTGTAGTGTATATATTGCTATATATGTTTTGTCTTGGACTGATGATGTATATTTCTTTCGCTCCTACTCTCAAGTTGAGTTTTGTGCTGCTTGGAGAGGTGGTAGGAAAATTCAGGACGTGGCATATACATGGCTCACGTGCGGGATATATTGTATGCTTTATCTAAAGTTGAGTTTTTAAAAGATTTTTTTTTTATTTGAGAAATTAACTTAAATTATTATGAGAATAGAATATAATTTTTCCTGTTTTTTTGAGAAATTTTCAGTTTCATGCATATCGACCTTTTTTTTCAAATTAAAATTCATAAAATTTCAGGTATATAGGTATCTCTCACGCTAATAGACCGTATATTAAAATAGTATTCATCAATAGAAATTCTAATGCTAATGCACTGCAACTAATTTGTATAACAAAAATAGAAATATAAGTGTATATTGCTGCAGGGGAAAAATAGAAAAGAATACAAAACTGACTGACCCGACGACAAAAAAACATATTCATATATTACAAAACATTTATATGAATAAAATAAATAAGATAATGAAAGCCTCGCAGGTATAATATATCCCATTAATCTAAAAATTTTAACATCAAACTATATTTTTCCCATGCAACTTAAATGAACAAATAACATTTTCTCTTTTTTAAAAAATTATTATAAAAAATTTATTGTGCATATACACGCACACACACACATACACGGTCCAAAGTGCATATCGTCAATCGTGATTTCGTCGTCTCGTATACAAATACAGTAACACCAAATCTAACGACTCCGATGCGCCGCGGATCTTATCATCCAACTGTCTATATAGCCCGGTATTCATTTTATCGGACAAACAAGAAATATCATTGAAATCCCTCGTCTCATTCACATCATCCATATCCCTATAGAACAAAATTTTTTTTGTAATCTCCTCTTTGCTCTTCATACAGCTATTTCTTTTAACCATTTTCTCTCTCCCACGCAATCTTACGTATTCATTTTTTTTTTCAACATATTAAAACGTTCCAAATATACAGGCGTGTCCGTATGACCCAGTTATACAAAAAAGTAATTCAACAAAGAAATTTCCGGCGTATATAAAACAGATGCCTACATAGAAATTTTTGAAGGTGTAATGCTGCTGCAATACAGTTAAAAAAAAAATAAAAAAATCGTTTAAGCAGGGAATATCATTCTTCATTTCGTTATCAGTGAGGCCACTCTTTTTTCTAGGTAGAAAAAAAAACACCTGTGCACTATTGGCCAATCGCGGCTGTCCCAGAAACCGGCTAATATTCAAAAAGATTATTTCCATCTGAATTTGATCAGACACTTTGAAGCTTGCAGCTTTTACTTTAACTATTATAATAATATATCCTCGGATTTCCGGAGAGTCAATCTCCGAATGAATTTACAGCTTCTCTGGTATCCAAGAGAGTAAGACAGAGAGGCGAGCGCAAACTAAAATGACGAGCACATATCGGCACAAGCAAACATCGGGTGCTCGCGGAGTTATGTAAAATAAAATTAGCTCGCACTGGTGCGCGTATACCAGAGAGTTGTAGAATCGAGGAGGTGTATAAGGTATAGGTAGTCACATATTATAAGAAGAGAGTGAGGGAAGCAGAGGAAAGAAACGCGGGCTGCATCTTATCGGTGGCACACTTTAATTACATAATAGGGGCCTCTGCTGCTGCTGCTGCTGCTGCTGCTATGAGCATGGCTGGGTGTATTAGCGCCTCCGTATGGCTCTTAGGTGAGCCTGCTGCTTTCTTGTCGTTTTGCCGCCGCGTAAATTTGTTGTTTGCGCAGCGGTAAAAAAAAAATAAACCAGAGCGCTTCGTGTGTTCATATAGCCTTGTGTGCAATGCCAGTGTATTATTGTATTGATAGTATAACGTAACCGATTTTTTTTTTTTTTTGACTTGGTATAATATCATCTGTAATTTTTTAATTTATTTTTATATAGCTACACTTTTTTCGTAGTTTAATGTAGTTGAGTTAGTTCATACGGTTACGCTGGAATGACTTCCCTTCATCGATGGATATTTTCCTCTGCAAATCACAGGGTTTATAACTAGAGAGATTTTTTTATGATTTATGGAATATTAAATTTTATACTTGTATGCGTCTTTGAAGATTTTTCGGGTTTGATCCAGCATTTTACGGAAGGTCGCGAGATCCGAAGCTTTTTCTTTTTGAATTGTGGCCAAGCGCGTTTTTAATGTTAAAGATTCTTCTTCGAGCAGTTCCAGTCTAAATGAATAAAAAAGAAAAAAAAATTTATTTATTGATCGAATATACTTGTATGTAATAACGACCATCAGTGCACCTCAATCTCATTTCTTCAGAATCATTAGCATTATTATCATTTACAGTGAATTTCGATACTTTCGATCGGTAAGAACCGGTATTCACTTTCGACTGACCCATACGCTCTAATTCCATTTTTTGTAATTTTGTTTCTAACTTCGCGGCTCGACTTCGTTCTTTTTTAAACGATTCCTTAAATAATTATAAACAATAGTGTATTAATTACCGATTTTCTAAATTACAAATTATATAATAGTTAAAATTTTAACCACGTACAGACAATAGTTCGAAATCATGTCTCTCTTTGTCCAATCGTCTGTTTAATACCGTTATAAGTTCCAATAATCTATCCCTTTCAGCCTCAGCAGCTACTCCAATAGCAACGTACTCATTTGTATCCCTGATAGAACTTCGCGGAGAATCCATGCAATAATCGCCCATGGAACTGGTAATCGTTGATGGAGGAACTATCCGATTAACATTCGTTCCGTTTCTCGATCTTTTGAAAATAGGATTAAGAATATAAGAAATTAAAAAATAATAAAATTAAAATTGAAAAAATAAAATGAATTTTTTTTACTTTAAAATTTCAATTTCTTTTTCTCGCTCGTCAATCTGTCTTTTGAAATTTCTTATATGAAGCTGCATTGCTTCCAGTTCACTTTTCAAAAGCACAATTTCTCTCTCGTACTTGTCATTCTGCTTCTTAACGCCAATCTCTCTGTCTTGATATTTAATTTCAGCCGATCTTATTTGCTCCTAAGCAAAATTTTTAAAAATTACAATTCCTGCTATTAAAAAAAAAGAAAAGAAATTCTTACATGTAAAGCATCGATAAGCTGATTATCATGAGAATTTTTTTCGTTGAGCAGCGCGATAGTTCTCCTGGACTTGCTCTGATCGTTCTCCAGCACTGCTATCCTCGCCCTCGCAGCCTCAAGCTTCTTTTTCGTACTTTCAACCGTAGCTTCAGCTTCTTTTAACTCTTTGCCAAGCTGCTCGATTTGCTGTTTCCGTTCTCTGTCGAAAATCCGCGCACTGGACAAACTTCTACGATCTAAACCGATCGATCGTTATAAATTTATTTAGTGTCGAACATTAAAAAAATCGAATGCAGATGAAATTAACACCTGAGGATTTTCTCCTGCTGGTATCAGTCTCGGAGACTTTCAGCTGCAATTCCGAGAGCTTTTGCTGAAGCTGATGGATCTGATCTGCTCTGCCACGCCAACCACCAGGTTGTTGCTGTTGGCTCGACAAACTTGCAACGGTCACGTTTTCTCCGACTTCGCTGCATAGTAACTTTTGTTGTATTTGTTAATTTATACATCAATCTAGCGATATAAAATTTATTTTTTCATGAAAATGATTTTTAGGTAATAGTAACCTTTTGAGCTTTGTTAAAGTCGTGCTTTAACGAAGTGTAAGCGTTTTTTGATTCATACAGTCTACTTGTGACTTGTTGGAGTTTTTCTGTGAGGCTTTTTATGTGCTCGTCTTTTTCTAATAGCAAGTCTTTATCTTCTGAATTTTCTAATTTATTGACAGAATATGTAATAATTAGTTTGATTACTAATTAATTTTTAAATATTATGTTTTAGAGTTTGCTTACGAGAATTGCTTGTGTTGTCTGTTTGAATTACTTGATCTTTTTTAACATAATTTTGATGAATTCTTATACTTTGAACGTTTTCACAATTTTCTTCGTATAAATTCTGATGAAAAAATATTATTAACAAAGTTATTAATGCCAACTAATTAAAGTATCTAATTATTACCTTTATTGCTTCTAATGAATCTTCTTTTTTATTGTCGCAACTCCGATGACGACGTTTTTTTAATTTTTTTGATTTTCTTACAACTTCCATGGTATTATTTTATAAAAATGTTTTAAAAATTAATTATAAGTGTTAACATTTATTATTTTTTTTTTGGTTAACAATTTGGTTATCTTGACCAACGTTTTATTTTTTACAAATATTAATATAAAATTGCTGTTGCTTAAAAATATATGCGTATAAAATAAATTTTATAAAAATTTATTAAAAATATTAAGAATAATAAATTAAGAATATTTCGTAAAAAATATATTGTTTAAAATAGGTTACAATAAAAATAACGTTTCTTGGCTCGACACTTGCGTTCTCGCGGTAGCGATATATCTATATTTATGAGTAGACATGTATATATCAAAGCGTCGATGACGAAGTGAGCGCACTCTACGTTCATATGATGCCTGATGTGCTACAAAACCCGCAGCCCCTGTGGCCTAATGGATAAGGCATCGGTCTCCTAAACCGGGGATTGTGGGTTCGAGTCCCACCAGGGGTACACTTTTATTTTTTTGTTTAGTTTTTTCATTTTCAACGAAATATTAAAAGTAATGCGGTATTTTGTTATTTTCAACTACTGGGTAGTTTGTCTTTTTAATAAATCATTTTTTACAATTCTTAGATTGAAGTCTAGTACAATTAAGATTTAAAATAATAAAATATTTAAATAAATCTATCAAATAGTACTCTTTACTATTTACAAACGATTTATGAATATTGGTAATATAATACATTGAAGACAAATAAAATTTTTGAATAAATAGCCAGTATTTGTTGTCATAAAATATACTTATTTGAATGTAATGTACACAAGGCTTAGTTTAAATATGTACATTATAGTTTATCTTCACAAGTTTTTTGTGTACAAAACTTTTATACTTTGCACTAGGATTATAACTATGCACAAAAAATAAAAAATATAGTTATTTTCAAAATAACAAGAAGTACATTAGATCTGAGTAAATTTTATAAAAAAAGAAATGAAAATTAAATGTATGAAAATTTTTTTGAATAAGCTATTACTGTATGAATTGGTTTTTCAAACTTCTAGTAGCACCATAAAATAAAAGTTTCTTTTTAAATAAAACTATTTAGTTGTAAAAGTTTTCAAGATTGATTTTTAAAATTTGAGTTTGGAAATCTAGGCCTTTGTCTCTTGCTTCCTTGTAACATTCCTGCTCTGCGCATAGCATGTAATTTTTTATTTTTGTGTACAGCTTCACTTCTTCTATCATTATTTTTGGGACCACCTAATGTGTATTGAACATTTATTTTTCTACCCTTAACAAATGTTCCATGCAAGGACAGTGCTTTCTATAACATAAAATTTACAAATTAGTTTAAAGGTGAAAGAATTATAAAAAAGCAAAACATTTACTCATGTTAGAAGTCATAATCACCTCATAATCAACATTATTTTCAACTTCAACGTAAGCAAATCCACGAGGGTCTTTAGAATCAGGTTTTAATGGAATTCTAACATCTTTGACTTTGGAAACTTTTTTTAAGAAATGCTTTTTCAAATCTACTGTAGTTGTTCTGCAATTTAATGAATGGTATATTATTTCACTTAATAAATTTTAAAAACATGGAACATTTTTATAAACTTACTCATATGCTACATTTCCCACAAAAAGAACATATCGCTTCTTTTGAAAACTTTGATGATTCTCAATTTTTTTTTCTTTATTAGGAATTTGAGTATTCTTAGTAATTTCTGCAACAATTTGCAAGTCATTGTCTTCTTGGTCTACATCCTTAGAATTACTTGTCACCTTTTCATCATTTTCATCACTTGATGAAATTTCACCTTCACTTCTGCTCTGATTAGACTTAGCATTACTATTTATATCACTGATATTTGCTACTTTCTGTTTATCATTTTCTTGATCAAAATTTTTTTCAACAGCATCTTTTATTTTTCCTTTTATTTTATTACCAATATTCAGCTTACATGGCTCATCTTTACTTATGTTATCATCAATATGGTTTGTGCTACTACAGGCATCACCTACTCTGTCTTCTATAAACATTTCATTTAAATTTTCATCTGGAGCTTTTTTATTTTTTTTAGATTTCTCAACATTTTTATTATTTTCATCTTCAACCAACAATTTATTTGTTTCAATTTTGCATTTCTCTTGGACTTTTGGTAACTCATCATCAATATCAATTTCAATTTTTTTGTTTGAATCTTTTTTAAACTTCTTATTTTTGTTTTCATCAGTAGTGGCATCTTCCAAGATATCACTTTTACGTTTTGTAGATTCTGCTTTATCATTTAAACTTTCTTCAACACTTACTTTTTTCTTTAGGACACGTAATCTCCTTAGTGCAGTTTTAGATAAATTTCCTTGACTATTTAATTCTGCAATTTTTTTTTTCATTTCATCTAAAGACATCTTGTTTATTGAATTAAACTGCCCTTCTTCTTGTCGTACTAACTTTCTTTGTTCTTTATGTTTCTCTCTTTTTTCTTTATAGGTCTTTTTTCGTTTAGTACTTACAACTTTGTCATGTTTATGTTTCTTTTCTTTAATGGCACTTTTTGAATTTTCTTCATCTGGAACATTGTCATCATGTCTATCTGTCTTATTTTTTTTGGATTTTGACTTTTTACTTGATTTTTCAACATCCTTTTCTTTCAACTTAATTTTGTCCTGTTTATCCTTTTTCTTATGTTTCTTTTTTGATGTTTCTGTTGATGCATTATTTTTATTTATTTTTGTTTCATTATCCGCTTTTTCTTTCTCAACTCTTTTCTCTGTATCAGTTTTCTTACTTGGAGATTTTTCACACTCAAGAAGCTAAAATAAATAATACATATTTTTAAATAAGAGTCACTGAATATTTTCAATGATTAATTTTATCTGCAAATTATTACCTTCTCAATTCTTTTTTTTTCCTTTTCCAGTTTTTTCATTGATTTTTTCTCATTGATAGAAGTATCTAAAATATCTGTAAAACTGGTATCAGATAAATCAGATATTTTCTTCTTTTTCTTTGAAGACTTTTTGTCAGAGTGATCATCATCAGGTACGTTGTTTTCATTTTTCTTTAATTCTTTTTTTAATTTTTTCAGTTTCTTCTTTAATTCTTTCTTTTCAGATTTATCTTGAATAATGTCATCATTTTTCAACTTTTTCAAAAGTTTACCTATGGTTTTCTCCGAAATATCGTCTGGGTTTTCATTTGAAATAATCTTTTTCAAATCGTCATGCAACTTTTTCGTCTTAGAAGAACCTTTATCCGCATCATTTTTTATCTTCTTAACATCAACATCGCCGTTGCATTCAATCTCGTCTGAAGAACGCTTTTTTCCTCTTTTCGCCATCTTAATTTGAAAAATAAAACATAAAAATAAAATTGTACAATGTCAGCTTAACAAAGGAAAATTCATAAATTAAAAAATTGTCAAAGTCCACAAAAATCCGTTAATTTTTCATTGAAAATTCCAGATAAATCAACAAAGCCCTCACCTTTGAAATAAATTCACGTGGCCGGCAAAGAACACAGAAGCAACAACAGCAGACCAGACTGCACCATCAGAGAGGATATCGTGTTTTTTAGAAAAGTTTGCTGGTTATGTTTCTCAGTTGTGTTATTTTGGTTGCTCCCGCAGCAGCGTCGGCCATCTTGCGTTCTTTTTTATCGATCGCGCGCGAAGATTCCTTGCGTGACGGTTGAGAGTAAAGAGGCAGTCCGTTGTGTTCGGTGGAGAGAAGCAGATCGGTTCGCGGTTTCGCGCTCAGTTTGTTTTTTAGTTTCGTATAATGATTGTGATTGCAGTGATCGTGATGTTAGTAATTAGATGATTGTAGCTGGTATCCTGAAAAGTAAAGAAGGAACTACAATTTAAAGGTAAGAGTTTATATTATACATCTAATTTTTTTAATCATCATTTAACCTCGAAATATAAATATACAACTAATTGATTTTTAAATTGCTCATTTGCAATGACAGTCCTTGATCGCGTAATAAAATCTACCCCAATAACTAAAACTTTTATTCTTTTCGATAAACACAAAGAGAATCCCCTTTACAACACCAAAATGTCGAAGTAACACGACGAGTAGTCATGGGGTTTAGGGCATATATCATCTCCAACCTATTGAAGCGTCCAATTTACAATTTTTTTCTCTGTCTCTCGTTCGCTAACGACAAAAGTCAAAAAAGCAAAGTCAGACACCATACAGTGAAGAAACGAAAAAAAAAAAATAAAAACGTTAGCTCGTAAAGTAGTCGACGTGACGTTCGGCTATTTATCATCGAAGAGCTTCGTGAATATTGCACTCGCGCTCTTTCTCTCGCTCTTATGCATATAGCAGCAATCGCATCGTGGCACGCGCAAGCAATATCCGTAGGATAATGACTCGCTGCGGGAAGACTTTTTTATTTATTTCGTTTCTTCCTGTAGATAGTTGCGTGTCTGTATATCGTCCTTACTTTTTATTTTAGCAAGTCCCGAAAATACGTGACGAGATATTTGAGCGATAATCGATTTACTTGCGTGATGTTGAATTGTTTTAGGAAGGAAATATAAACGACAATAAAGTTTGCGACTTGTCGATCGAGATAAGATCAACAAAATAGCGAGTTGGTCAGGTAGTGTTGAATTACGTAAGTGTTGTAATTCGCTTTGAAAAGTATTAAAGTATATAGGTACGAGTTTAAAAACGTTATTTGCTATTCGCTGCAATAGAACAGAAGTAAACGCGTCAAGCAAATGTTTATATTACGCTCTACGTTGCAAGTAAGCTGTGAGAAAGAATTATTTCTATGTGCGAAGCGGCAAAAGTACCGCTCATTACCCCCTTTTTAGCTCGGTAACCGCATATCATAATTAAATTTCACGTCCTCCCTGTGCAGCAGCCACTCTGGCTTTTGTCAACGAATTATTATATTTTCTCGCTCACATTGGCACGAGGTAGAGAAAGAGCAAAAGCCAACGTACACACATATAAATGTGACCTCGTTAGCTCGATATATGTATATAATACAATGTCGATCGAGTACTCGAGATATACAGGGTTCGCGTACTTCCGTACACTCCAAGCTTCAGTTTATTCACCGCCTTGGAAAATAATTTGCAAAAATACACGTTTACTTACTTTAACTGCGGTAAAACGGTCATCAAGCTTACTCGTCGTTTCAAGTATACTCTGTGAAGAAAAGCCAGCACAGCATATAGTCTCTCCCTCTCGACCCGAGTACTCAAACGGAGTTTGACACCGTACGTATCGAGACAGCTTTTTCTCCCTCCTCTACGTAAAGATTAAATAACTGTACGAAAGTACTACATCGGTCGTGTGATTTTTCTCTTTCAGAATCTTTTCGCGAATGTTACCTCTCAAACAAAACTTGCAATAGGTACACAGCCTCCCTTCAACTCGTACAATAATAAGATATACGCGTATCTTATTTTACCCTGATATGATATTTTAAATTAATATCATGCAGCGTTGATTGAAGAAGTTGCAGGAAAGAAAGAAGTCAAAGTTACAACCTCCCATCCCACCCCCTACCTGCGAGTACACATATAGTTGGCTTCATCCTGACTATAAAGTTTCTCTTCGAGATCTCTCCTATTCCTGGAGTATTACCTAGTCTGGTGAAGGAAGGTATATAGGTACGTGATACCAAGAGGAAAAGAGACAAGGGGCTCGACCGCCTGGCGGGTGTGCGGCCCGTTTGATTCAAGCCTATAGGATATAGGTATATGTATAAGCGCAAGCAGCCGTTGCACCGATGCGGAAGATTGATCGCTCGTTAAGATGTGTGCATGTGTGTGTGTGTGTGTGTGTGTGTATGTGTGTTAACCAACAAGAAAGCTCGAACTATACGTATATAGTTATCCGCAGCTCTTTGACTCTTCACTTCGTCTTATCGAATGCGCCGCGTTGGGCGGCCATGTGAGGGGATGATGAGATTCTTTAACTCTTCTCTCGCTTAAAGGCTTGTATATCTTGAATCCAGGAGAGCTGCATGGAAATTCTTTTTTTATTCTTCTTTTAATCCGAGAGCATCTCGTCTTACCAAAGGTATACATAAAGAGTCTTAAGGTTACACATCCTGCGTCTGCAAAATCTCGATTAACGCTATCAAACGTGAAAATTTTAAGTTTGTTTGCAGAATGTACTTCGTACAAATGCTATTCGTTTTTAAATTTACATGCGAATAATTTAAGACTGATAACACAACGAGACAAGACTATATTACTTTATTTTGAATCGTAACTTATACATTATGCTTTAAGCCATTCAAGCGAAAAAACTCTCTTGCCAGAGACACATTTACACACGTCTTTCTTTATTCATATGTAGGTACATATAAGAGAGAAACGGGCATTATATTCGCGACCGCTAGTTTTCCATTCATCCCAACGAGAAAACGACTGTCGCGTTCGCGCATAATTTGAGGACAATATTTCAACTTGCGAGAGACATTTCAAAAAATTTTTTAACCTCGGGCCTAACCGTATAGGTATACCTTGTGACTGTCAATGTGTATCATAAATGCGACCATCTAGCTTATGTATATGTGTGTATGTGTATTTGTGTACCCGTCCTTAGGTACCTATATACCTTCGCTTCCGTCTAGGAAAACCGGTTTTTCCGATGTTGCTGAGGAAAATTGATAAAATGCTCAGTCGAGAGAGGGTAGTTGGCATTTCTTCGTGTCTCTCTATATGTTATGTGATACGTGAAGGATACATATATAGTGGAATCCAATTTGATTGAGTCTTCAGGTCAAAAAAGAAAGGCTGAAACTGTCTGTGGTAGCAGATTTTTTTTTTTTTTACTCCTTGATTTATGATCTGATAAGAAAATAAAAGGGAATAGATATAATTGAATGAATAAAAAAGGTAGCTTAGTAAGACTAATCACAGCTGAGAATTCTTGCTATTGTTATTGAAAAATTCTGATCTAAATGTTTGTTGTGAGAAAAATATATGATAAAATAATTTAGGTTTTGTTTTTACTTTCTATCGCACATTATTCATCTCGGTTAGCAACGTAAGAAAAATTAGTGCACTCGATTAATTACGGACCTTTAGTAACAGGATAAAAAAATAATTCTAATCTAACCATTCATAAATAAAAGTCGCAGTTCACACAATATAAACTTCAATGCTATCGGATTTTAACATTTCAATTTGAGCATGCAAATTTTTTTTTTCCACGGGGTAGGGGGGTATATATAGTCGTATTGAATGGGTCAGCGATGCGCGAACTGATATCAGGTAGAGAGAGAGAGAGAGAGGGAGAACAAATAATGGAATTAACGAAGGTAACAGCCAAGCCAACCGAGCGCGATCCGAATCGACGCGTATTTTGTTAGCGTTAGTACATACAGAGTAGTATAAATTCCGCCTTCCTTCTTTCGGACTTGGTGAAAGCTTCGATATATATCGGCCGGTCGCTCGTGTGTGTGTGTGTGTGTGTGTCTACACGCGACTTTTATTGGAGATTTCCGATAGTATATTTGAGCTGCTATGAAGTCGTGTGGTGGAGTTGTAGAGTGAGTGTCGATCGAGTCGTTTCTACCGTGATGGATTTTAATCCCTAGGTGTGCTGTAGGGAGGAGGGATAGGGGGGAGGGTGTACTCTGGCGATTGTTGGAGAGGAATGTCGACGTGTGTGCTACAGCGTTACGCTCTCGCTAACTTTGTTACGATCGGATCGGATTGAATGGATAACAGAATTTACAGCTAGAACTATATTTGTTCCTCGTCGTCTCGTGTATTATAGTCTCTCTATCTATATCTCTATCGTTCTCTTTATATCTAGTTTTTTTGAAGAGACTATATGTGCTGCTATGCTTGAAAAGGCGTCATAAAATTACTTTTTATTTATAGTTGAGTCGTGTATACATAAACAAAGCGATAAATCTCCATTCGCATATAATTACCATCCACCTCCTCGAAAAAATGTATTACCGTGTCTCTGTTATCTATCCTCGAGATCCGTCATTGATACGAGGTAACCACTGAATACGAGATCGGCCGTCTGTGTATACATACATATCTTGAGATCGGACTCAACTCGAGCAGCAGCAATCTAATGAATTACGCAGAAAGAAAAAAATTCGTTCATTGAATATTCATCGGTCACGTGTGTTGTGTGTGTGTGTGTATGTATAGGACCAGGTATATACTACGCATCAAATATGCGTATGCACGTGCCCGAAATACAACAAATTTCCGCGATACTGTATATACAACAATCGAGCCTCAGGGGCAAAAGTTTCATGGTTTTTAAATAGCACGTGGATCCGACGACGATCTCGCTTGAATTTTTCTTTGATGGCAATCAGAAGGATGGATGACGCATCAGCGAAAGTAATTGTTTTTGGGTGTGGGTTTGCGGAGGGAGGTCATATAGCTTGTGATGGATTTTCAAAGATGTGGCGTCGAATGAATTTTAAGATGGGTAGTTGGATCGTAATTTTTCTTCTTCTTTTTTTATCGGATTAACTATATGCGGGTAGAGTGATGGGGCTTGTCCATTGACATACACCCAAGCGTGATGTGGACTATTTTATTCGATCTATTATCTTTTTTTTTTTTTGACTTAAATTACGGTGAATCACTTTTTTATTAAGTCGTATATGATACTGCTCGTACTTTTAATTCGAGAATGATTAATTTTTTTAAATTTAATAATAATAATAATAATTTTTGAGTGAAAATAAAAAGAAATATCCTATAGACTAATAATTTAAGTGAATAGAAACGAGTGTAAAGAGATTTGCGATAACGTGAGATTTGATCAATCAGATTTATATCCAACTGTAGGTACTTGGCTTATTTCTTTAAGTTTTATCAGTTGGTTGTGTTATAGATGTACATATACTTGCTCGACCAGGATAGTATCAAATATCACGATAGAGATAATTTGTCGTATAGTACTTTTCTCAAAATTTATACACACCGATCTAGAAAATTTTTCTAAATATTTAAAAAAAAAAATCAAAGTTATCCACCTTCAAACAATTAATTATTACGCTAATCTTTGACACCAATATTATACCGTTGACCGAGATGTCTCATAAAGAAACTAAATCAGATACTGAATCACAATCTTTACCACGAATCTAATCTAAAAATTATTTTGCACTATATAGTATGTCACACTAAAAATACACACCTAATTCGTCAAGTTATTTTAAAAAAACAAAAATCGCGAAAGTTGTTGTTTTCGTAGAAATGTTTTGAAAATAAGCATCAGAATATTTATTAATATAAGTATATTCTCATCATCCCTCACGGTCGTCTATAGTCATACATTTCAAAATTCAGTTCTAACATCCACACACACACTCCAGGTGAATATAAAAAGCGCATCCAAGCAATTAGGAACGAACTACGGGGCGTGTCCAAGAGAGGGGGGCGAGGAAGAGGAAGGGACAACAGCAAGCGGCGCGTGTGCCTAGTTTGTCGAGTGTCATCAGCCAAAACGTTCGTCCGGGAAGGTAAAATAGTTTATATTAGTATAAGTAGGTGAAAAAGGAAGGGTATATAACAACCCAGCCGGTGCGCCGGCACGCTTATACATACATACAGTTAAGAATGAAAAAAGAGAGAGGGAGGGAGGACCAAGGGCAGACACAATGACTGCTTTAGGCGCCGAAGGATTTTCAAAGCCACATCTCCCTAAGGCACACGCGAGCCCACAGCTGATGTATACCACGTATATACATAATATCGTCGCCCCGGGAAGTCCAGGTGCGTTAGTTATAGCATTTGCCAGCCGTCGAGGAGAAATAGAGGACTACTGCCCCCCCCCCCCCCCTCTTTCTATCTCTATCTCTCTTTTTCTTCTTCTCATTGTCCCGCTATTGACTCTGAGCGGTATAGTATAGGATACCAGGTCATATCTCGGGGGAGAGCAGCAGTCAGTCGGGGCGCGCGAAAATCTTCACCTCGACGAAACGCGATACGCGTGCGAGAGAGCACTATAACGTCTCTAGGTAGATGTAAGAACGTGTTGCTTGTATATTCGCTTGGGAGAAATTATTTCTTAGGACCCTGCAACGTGATTTTTTTTTTAGTACTTTTGAGAAACAAATGAATATGGTATTATAGATGGAAATGTTTGCAGGATTAATTTTAATCAAGAGCGATGTATCTAGGTTGATTATATTGATTGCTCTTTTGTATATATATATAGTCACATGACTTTTGACATCTACAGATATATACTTGCATAATATTCTCTCTGTCATTTGCTGTTCTTTAATCCCCTTAATTCATCGATGACCATGAGTTTTATTTAAAGGGACAAGATGTGCGTGTACACTGTACGTATCGTCGTCTTGAAATTTCTGAAGCAAAAGAGATGTCGATATTGATTAGAGAAATGAGGCTCCTCTAACTTCGCATGTATTTGCTTTTTTTATTTACTTTAAATCAATTCGGAGAACGAAGAATAACCAATGTGAATGCGATCAATCAAACATTCGCTTTGGATAAATAAAATGAAATCACTGATATGACGACGAGATCGATGTATGCGAGAATCGAATATTCATTATAGGATGATTACCAATAAATAAGTAGCGGTATAGTAACATGCGGGGCTAAGTAATGATTGAAAATAAAAAAAAAGAAAGGTCATTTCGCATATTAATAACTCCATTACAAGATAAAGGTTGTGCCAAGGTATTATCAATTCGACACGTACACGTTACGCCCACAAGTATAGTCATCTCGCGTGTTATATGTGTGTCAGGAAGTATCTGGGATTATCAAATCGAGGCATAGTATCCTTACAGTGTCATTGTAAATCTCATAAACCAAGGATGATTCCTTGGTAAATATTACGTATATATAGGTATATTGAGAATTGCCTATAGGTCACGTGTAGTATTAAAAGGTCATTAAAGCTCTACTATATAGCTCGGCAGCTCGTGATTATAACTCTTCTTCTCGTCGCATGGGGAAGATTGCACATATATACTCTTTGGGTTAAAAAGGGTAGGTATAGGCGAGAGAGTCGTGTATCATATCGACACGCTGCCGTGTGGCTTTTTAATTTTTCTCAAGATTTATTCTTTTAGCTGGCGCACGACTATATCTGATTTTTTTTCTTCTTTTGACTTTTTATTTGTATCGTAGATATACTAAAGAAGAGAAAGAGAGAATTATTTATTGATTGAACAAGCAATACATCATAAATATAAAGCTGTATTAAACTTATACCAAACTTTCTCTGATATAGGTATATCTATTTTTTTTTTTTTTGAAGTTTATTGGTAAAGATGAGTTGTAGTATCGGTTGCGAGCGAAATATAAGTACACGAGTGGTCAAAATAAAAGCAATTAAATATCTTTACTATCGTATAGAATGAATTGGTGCGTAAAAATAGAAAAGAGGGATGGAGATAAATATATAGCTCAAGTGCAATATCTATATACGTATACCTATACATACAATTACGACAACGTCTCGTAAATTCACACCTTAAATACGCCACACAGCTATAGCCAGCACAGACTAACACTATAGCGGCTGCTATAGCCGTAAACTTTGATAAAGCCAATAAAACTGAAACTAAATTGCAGCTTCATTTTCACACGAAGTAAAATATATATAAGAAAGAAAAAAGGAGCAGCGAGAGAGAGAAACGAAGGCTAGAAAGTCGTGTTATGTTGCGTAGTAGTAGACCAAACGACGTTGCACCCGCGTCTATAAATATCCACGTTCGCCGCCGCGCGCATCCTTTAATCTTAAATAAAACCTGTCCGCTTGGAGTTTACAAACACTCGTATAAATACATACACACATTTGAGAGAGAGAAAAAAAACGAGAAGTAAGCAAGCTCGAAATAAGATTGTCTCATTCATCTTATGATCGTCCAGGAGTAGTATAGGCTTAGGGAATGAAAAGGCTAAAGATGAGATGAACACATGAGAGTATTAAGCTCGCACGAGTAGGCGTTTGTTTTGAAAATCTTTGAAGGAATGAGAGAGGAAGGAGAAAAGGTTTACGGTCGATTAAATTGCCTGATAAAGGATCGGTAGAGTGTAAGTGTGATATATTACCCCCTTCGTATATATTCGTTGCTGTTGGAAAGTTGGACCGCGACGACCGATGCAGGAGGCCGTAAAGTTGGCAATTCATCGGCCGCGCCTTATTGTTTTAACCCAATAAAGCTGTGGGAGTAACGTATACATAAGCGCTTGTTAAGTAGATCTCGATTCCTACAAGATTAGCCGGAAGTAAGATAAAGTCAAGGCATTTTTTAAGAGGTATATAGTCCCTGATCCTTCCGACCCTGGGCTTTATTTACTTTCAGTGTCGTGATGCGTTGCAATCAAATTTTTTATTTATGTTTTCTACATCAAAAGGGTGATGAAAAAATATTAGGTAGTAGCGTAGCTAAATTTTTGTGAAATATTGAAAACTTGTTTTTTATTCAAGTTAGATTACGAAAGATATAAAATGCTTCCGTTGAGTAGCGATTTGAGTGAATAAAAAAAAAAAGGTAATCTTGGGATTAAGTGTCTAAAACTTTTATTGAATTTTAAGCCAATGTCTAGTACCGAGGTTTATGCCTTGGATAAAATATTATTTCTCAATTAAATTTTTTCCCTTGAAATAAAAATTTTATTTTTTTTTTGTAACGCCATAGGTTGTGATACACGATATGAAATTTTGTTTTTATTTTGTTAAGAAGCTCTTGGAAAAATTTAGATCCAATAATTTATCAAATATTTATCAAATTCTTGGCTTACCAGCCAAGAAATTATATTGCAGAAATATCATGGCAGGAATATAAATTACAGGCTTTATGTACATGCATTACACTTTTCACTTTCTATTAAATTTCATAATCGCATCATAAACGATTTAATTTCTACAAAACTCTTTTTTCTTTCTTCATTTTACTTGAATTTAGTTTTATTTTAACTGGTGAACCAATAAATTTTCTCAAACATCAAGTTGAAATAGATATTCTCTGGAAAAATACATAAAGATAATTAATACATTTTAATATGATAATTACGCGCTCGTAAAGTTACTTTACTATACATAACCCCTTCTCCCTCTCCTTTTTAAGATATATATTTATGCCTGATTTCTCCTGATCGTATCGCAACAAAACTTTATTAGTCTTTACTCGGACGTTAATAAAAATAATAAAATACACTTCTTGCATTCATAAAAATAAAGTAGCACGCAATAGATGTAAAATTACAAAAAAAGGAAAAAAACATCCATCCGCATACCAATATTGACTTAATAAAGAGACTTCTGAAATGACACGGTATAATGTCGAACAGTGTTTCTCACCAAACATGATCACGCAGTTAAAATGAAAAAATAGAAGCTTGAAAATGTTGTAAGGAATGAGATGCAGTCGTTATAAGAAAACGACACAGTGGACACATATATCTAGTCGTTTTTGAAACTGCAAAGCTGTCATACATATTATAACGCGTCTCTCAGTACGTACTACGCAAATATATATGTGGTTCCGTTTATATTCGCGCTAATGCGTATACGCGTATTATAAGTACATAAGCGAAGCAATTATACCGCAAGAGCAGTTTCAATCTTTTTTTTCTTCACCGCAGCATATGTACATATCCAGTCTAATAATTCTTACTGTAATTCACTTAATTTACGTGTAGGTATTACACAGAGCTCGCCTTCATCTTCTCTCTTACGTTTTTTTTTGTTGCCACAGTAGTCTTCAGTACGATGACACTAATTCATCAGTAACTCATAAATTATCAAACATTAAACTTTGCTAACTCGGCATACAGAGTCACACATGCGTATATCTTCTTGTAATAATCTCACTACCTTATTTTATAATAAACGAAATATTTGGATTTTTTAACGCCTCCGATTTTTCGCCATGTC
>JAPYZE010001060.1:26531-50759 GCA_030522805.1 Leptomastidea abnormis
AAAAAAAAAAAAAAAAATAATGATCGTGTGTGTGGTCGAGCGCTTGATCTTAAAGAGATGCGCGCCATGGCTCCGTATTATTTCTACTCGCGTTGGCCCGTGTCCGAGAGCAAAGGAGGATGTATAAGAACGTCCGGTAGTGGAGTGAATGTGCATATGTGTGTGTGTGCAACGACGGGAAAAGCCTGAAGCATCAGCAGCGCGGCCTGAGATTTCAGCTCACATTTTCTACGCCACGTTTGACGCGCCGTCCCCATCTTCCCTCCCCCCTTTCTCTCATCCCTTTTTTTTTCGCGGCAGCGGCGGCTTTTTGCTTACAGTAGTCTTCTTTGACCTTTTTTTTTCTTTCTTTCTCTTCTTTGCATCTCGATCTGTATACGCCAAGATGCGTTTGATGCTAAGCGCGTTTGCGTGGGTTGACAGCTTTAGTATATAGGGAAGATTTGTAGAGTTTGATTTATTTTGGATTGTCGTTTTGTCGTGATGATGATGATGATGATGATGATGATGGGAACGAGATTTAATTGATTTGCTTTTATTCTTTTGGTCTAGATGGTATTTATTTTTATATTTTTATTTTATGTATATTTTTTTGATAACAGAATAGTAAAAATTTTATGGACATTTTTAATTAAAATTAGTTCATTTGAATAATAAATACTATTTTTGTACATAATTATTATAAAGATAAATTCCTGAAAAATAATTAATAAATCAGATCCTTTAAACAAAAGTTTTCATCAAAGTACAGTAACACACCTTTTAAGTCAAAATTTCTCTTTACAAAAGCACACCTACGCAGAGCATATATAGCAGCACATCAACAAAGCCAAACAAAAAAAAATCAAGCGCAAAAACATTATTCATGCCGTTTTGTAAGGTCGGGAGGACACAAAAATCTAAAGAAAAAAAGATGAGCAGAAGCAGCAGCAAGCAACTCCTTCAGGGCAACTTAATTCCATTCGACGGACACGTGCAAGAGAGAGAGGGAGGTATAGGTGAAGAAGAGGTCGGAATACTCTTTTGAGCGTAAGAACGTTCCTTCACGGAATAGCCGTTACTCAGTCACTCGCGAAATCCTCAAAGAGCATCTTTCTCTCTCAACTCTCTCTCTCGTCCCGGTATACATAATGACGCGTCACTCGTTATCCTTATGGGTTTTCGCGCGCGCAAGCTTGCTAAGGGCAGAGAAATCTTTTTTTTTTCACCTTTTTCTTCTTCTACTCAAGAGGGAGTTACACAGCTGGGCGTCAAAAGCCCGCTGGTTCTCTACATACGCTACGTACGTACTTATAGAACGAATATGCGCGGTTATGAGCACGAGGCGCGTAATGTGCAACTTCGCGCGTAACGGCATCCTTTGACCGAGAGGCCGTTTGCTAATGCGTATGTATGTACCTATGTATGTATACTCGAGTTTTTCCGTTTTTGCAATAATTTATATTGCAATATACGTCGTAAGAGTGACAGTTGTATTTTTTTTTTCTTTTTATTTTTAGTCGTTAGTTCTCCTAGGTAAAGATATTCTTTAGATTTCTACATTTTTCATACTGTAATTATTACGTTCACATAGGCAGGTGAGGTCTGCGTAGCTTTCTTTTGCGTTAGTTGATTTTACGAGCATAGTTATTTGTATTGCACGAGTCGTAATAATAAAAGAAACAAATATATTATTGCACGCACAACAGAAAATAAAATGTTAAATTTGCAATAAAATTAGTTTCTCTTAATTTAAAAAGGAAAAACAAAAAGCTCAAATATATCCTTTCTCTCTTTGAGTATTTATTCGCACATACCTACATTCGCACCCCATCTAGCTTTCTCTCTCTCTCTCTCTCTCTCTCTCTCTCTCTCTCTCTCTACTCTCAGCATATCTCAGACGTCACTAAAAATACAAGGCAGAGACGATGAAGGCCGTCTTCTATAATATATACCAACATACACACCGCAAGTCCCTTTAAACGGTAGAAAAGCGCGCGGCGCCTACAACTCCGAAAATCCAAACCAAAACTGCGTTCACGCGCAGACGAGAAGAGCAGAAGCAGCAAAGCAACAGAGCCCCATCAGCGCGTCTTTGGAGAACCCGGGCGGTATATGTATGTACGCAACGGAGAGGGAGACACCAGAGCTATACGGAGTCGAAGTGAGAGAAAGAAAGAGAGGGTAGAATATGTATGTACGACGCCGGTGTGCAAAGGCAGGCAGGCAAGCCCGACTGCTCTTTCTCTCTCTGTATAGTATGTTAGCCTCCCGGCCGGCGTTTTCTGTCAGTCGACGCTAGGCCGCGGGACGAGCTGGTAGTCGCGGCGCGTGGGAGAGCCCATACCTATACATATACAGACACACAGCTCTCTTCTCCATGCACGCACTATAAGCTGCTGTTACTGCTGCTGCTGCCGAGGCCTTTAATTTCGTTTTACTCCTCTTTTTCGTTCTCTCTCTCTCTTTATCCCATCTTTCTCCGAGCCCGCAGGATTTGCACGCTGTCGTATTTTTTGTTTTTTTTAACGCCATCACCGGTAACTCATGCAATCGGTCATTCCCGCAAGCTGCCGACCACCGCTGTGCAATAATAATATTCCAAGTGCTAAAAAAGAGAGAGAGAAAAAGAGAGGCTGCTTTAACGAGGAGTGATAATTGCGGAGATACACACATACACGCGCGAAATCCTTCTCCTCTTCTGACAGGACGATTACTCGAGAACTGAGAGCTCGCGATAACGAGTAGTAGGTAGTTGTTGCTTCTGCTTTTGCTACAGTGGCTACAGCAAATGACGCGGATCCGCGAGCTTACGTAAGCGTGCGCCGGCGTTTAAATGCCCGGCGCGCGCGCGCCTGCTTGTTCGCGGACGAATTATCAACGCTGCTGCTGAGACGACACTTATACATATTATATATGTAGTTGCGGAGTATGCGCCTGCGCAAAATTGACAACAACAACAACAACAGAGCAGTTGCTGCTGGTGCATCTGCAGCTTCGCGTTGGATTATTGCATTCATGTGGAGGAGTCTCGCCTGGAGCGCCGTACTGGATGTATCTTAAGTGTAGTGTGATGCTACTGATGCGCATCCTCGCGATCTTTTACCAGGTGGAATAGACTAGAACGAACGAACAAACGACTTCCTTACTCCAGCTGATATTTCGGCAATTGTGGTGATATAGACTGTTTTTTTGAAGACTGATTGGTGGTGATGCTTGAATTTTTGGAAAGCTGAATTTTAAATTTGTGGTGTGTTGTAAGTGTTTTAAAGATGAAAAGGATTGTTAGTGCGGAAAAAGTATGATTGGATGAACTATAGGAAGAAACGAAATGTAAAGTAATAATTTTTGTAAGGCTTGATTTTTTTATTATTAATTTAACAAGACATACCGACTTATACTGCATTTTTTATTTTATAATATAAATGGAAATTCGAGTATTGATGTATGTTTCCTCCTCTTTGTATTCTCTGGTTCATTAACTCAATCAATTAAAGCTCATATACGGTATAAAATAAAACCGATGCAAGGAAACAGACAGAAAGTAATCAATAAGCACTGCATGTCATTATCAATCACAACGAGAAACGCCTATCACTGGATGACTAACTAAAAAAAAAATTATAAATCAAAACTATCAATGTTACTGACAAATTACTGATCAATAAAACAAAAATCAATTGCTATAATGTGCAGTGTCTGTCAGCTGATATGCATAAATTAACTGATTGATGTCAAATTTAACGGACGATAAAATTTGTTAGAAAGTACAATCATCAAAGTTTAAAATTCAGATCAATGCATCTGTGTTTGAATTGGCCTACGGGGACATAGAAGTGTATATTAAAACAAAAATGAAATCGGTAGTGACGCTGCCAACAAATTAGAATGTTACGTAGTACTGGAGCTTTACAGCCGCGGGAAATATTCGCGGAACAATTCAATCAACTCCAGATCCGTGGCTGATTTGAATCAGCTATAGCTGCATCCAATTCTATATACATGTATCTACTACTATGAAGTAACTTGTAACAATCTACTGCAACAAAGTTCGTAATCGAACGCAAATCCAATTTAGGTATATATCAGGAAATGAAGTTACGATGTAATTATACATATTGAAATAGCTTACTGCGAGAACATCCCGAATTCACCAAAGACGTCAAACAATATACTTTGATCTTCCAGCAAATTGAAAAAGCAACAGATCCATCAGTATCGGTAATCCGCTTAAAAAGCACCAGCTTCAAAAAAAAAAAGAAATTCCAGCAGCAGTAGCCTTGCATATATAGCTTCCCATGCTTGCAAAAGAAAAATCAAAAGAATCGTATAGATACGTGAGGATGAAGCCAAAACCCGGCTCTAGTTTATAAAACGGGCAAAGCTGCTACCAGAAGAAGAGTGAGAGAGAGAGAGAAAATAAGAGTTGGCTACTGCTACTGCTGTGTGAGTGTGTAAGCAAGGCCGTGGAAAAAGGCATCTCGGGGGAAGAAGATAAAAGGCCGGAGGCATGCCGTGGATAAAGTGCTTGGGCGGTGGTGGCGGTAAGACCAGGAGAGGAGGCGGTAAGCCACTAAGCGTCAGCCAACCGATTCATCTGCTCGTCAAGGTAAAGGCAAGCTTTTAATTCCCTTCCTTCCCCCCCACCTTGCCTCCTCTACGAAACTTTGCTCTGTCTCTGTCTCTCGTTTTAGTTTTATTTTCTTAACGTCACAGAAAAAGCTTGGTTGAATTTGTAATTTTGAGGCGTTGACGCGGTTGCCATTATCCCGAAAGAATTATAGAAAGCCTAAGTGTAGACAAGTTGTATTTTCTTTTTTTTTTTTTTCGAAAGCTCATGACTAATTTTTTTTCGTAGGTTTGAACGATTGGTCCCGACTGACATGCACGTCACTCAGACCAAAGACCAAAGTTTGTTTATTTAGCTAGATGAAATAATATTTTGAATCTTTTTTACATTTCGAGTGTGACTAATTATTATGCCCTGTCGAGAGATTCGAGGGTTTCGTAAATGAAATTTTTTCATTTTCGTATGAGACGTTATTTGTACTATTTAACATTAAGTAATAGATTGTTCAAACAATTGATCAATTCGTTGAATTCAAAGAAAAGAGCGTGATTTAATTTTTTTTTTTTTAAATTATCGTTTTGCTGTAGTGGCTTATGTAAGATTTTTCAATTGGACTTACGAGTGTGTCTATTGCATGACTTTCTTTTGTATTACCAAATCTTTAGCTGTAGATTATTAAACTTTCAATCCTATTATCTGTGTTTATGTAATTACCTTCCGGTATATGTACCTATACACAGAAACATTTTAATAGGTTTTCTTTTTTTTTTATAAATTAAAGTACTGGTATTTATAATCAATTTACTTTAATCATATTTATCAGATGAATAATAAACTTAAACTCGTACACACATTTGCTGCAACATTAATTTAAATTTTTAAAAATAAAAAACTCTTATTCTTTATCAAAAACCTCAATTACTCAGTTTATATCAAGGTTACTCGCGCATTTATTATCTCCAAAGAAAAAATAATTACTCTCCTTATGTATGCATAATTATTTGCGTAAGTTTCTTAATACAACATTTTACTCGCGTACTCTCTCTCGAGTTGCTGCTATTTTGTTCAACGAACAATAAACTTGATCATTTTCTCTTCTCCCTCCCTCCTTCCATTTTATATTAGCCTACTCGTGGGGACGAGCGCACTTTAGTAATAATCGACGCTATTAATTTTTATTGGTCTTCCGCGATGTTTTATCGAAGACCTGTTGCCACAATTGCTGGGTTTAATTCTGACTTTGTCGTATAGTGTATAGTGTGGCTCGTAGTAGCTTGACACAGATAAATGCGTGACTTGTAATTCTTTGAATGTATTATATATAAATTTCACTTCTAAGAATTTTTCTACAAATTTCATTTGAATAAATCGTTATGTATTAGCTAATTAATAACGTTGACGAATTTTTTTCTTCTTCTTTTAATTAATAGTCCATATTAATTTTATAAAGAAATATTAAATTTGACGTCAAAATTCATTAAAATTTTTTTTTTCCTTTAACAAATTGATGAGATTGTAGGAATGAGTTCAACTGATGTATATGTATATATAAATTCTATTTCGTGTAGATTGTCTGGAGGTTTGCTTACGCAAACAATAAAGTTAAGTGCGTGCCGGCATATGTCATATATAGTTTGCTGCTGATATGAATTATTCTGTTTTTCATTTTCCGCTAGAATAAAACACGGCTCTTCTTTCGCGATTATAGAGCACACGAAGGTCTTCTCGGATTACAAAAGCTCGACACAGGCCAATGGACTTGGTTTTATATAAATTTTATTTTTTATCAACGTTTTATATCCAGAAATTCGTAGAAATTTAATTTTTAATTACCATCTGAAAAATGTGTAATAATACATATATTTTTAATTTATCTTTAAAAATAAATAGGAGTAACCATATCATCATCAAAATTAATAATAATCCAAAATTGTCGCCATCAATCAAATTTATTACAATTCTCATACCACGCGAATATCAGCTTAAAAACAGATTCGACAATATAAAGTCGTAGAAGTAGAGTCAGTAAAAAAATCGCCGAAAACATCCTCTACACTGTACTACTGCAGTCGTCCAAGAAATAAACAAGCCGTGACTAACGAAGGGGAGTAAAGCGACCGAGAAGAAGAAGAAGAAGAAGAGAAAACCATGATCTTATATCTCAAGAGATTCTCTTTCTTTCTCTCTCTCTCTCTCTCTCTCTCTCTCTCTCTCTCTCTCTCTCTCTCTCTCTCAACGTATCCAGATGTAGAAAAAGCATTTATTACACGCGGAGCGCAGTAGTGGCGGTATGGGTTGTTGTACGTGACAAAAACGTGTGGCAGTATAACAGCAGCAGCAGCAGCAGTACCTATAGTAGTAACCTCCTTGGGAATGCCGGTCTCGGAGATATGGAATCTCGGGCGCGGCCAGAGCCGCCATACGGGCAAGCCGCAGGGCTGATTTATTAATTGAAAATGTATATAGTGGCCCTCCCGTGGTGATACTCACTTCCATCCTAGCACTATATACTTGGATAATAAGTCTTTATAAATTTTTTATGATCCACGAGTTGTTGTTGTAGTAGTAGTAGTAGTAGTAGTATAACTACAGGGAAGAAGTGTAATACGTCGATTCGTAATTAATTTCCAAGCTGCTACCCTTTCTGTCGGATATTGTTCCACAAGATAGTCTTTATATTAGTCTATGAAGACGCGTGTGCTCTTAGAGAAAGGAATTTCATTTTGGATCTTTCTTACATTCATGAACGCAGATATAACAGAAATATTCATTAAGAGACATAGTTGGAAAATGAGTTATGACAGCTTTTTCAAATTAGCTCTATATAAAGTGTCGGTTTTAAGATATTTACGCACAGAAATTATATTTATCTTTAGAAGCTTTTAAATTAGTTGTTACCTTATTACGTCCTAATACCAAGACGTATCTCTTTTCACTTGGTTTTAACCATATATTTCAGCAGAGAAAATTGAGCTGTAAACGTATAGCGGTGAATAAGTATATAGCAAGTTACAAAGACTCTTTTTCTCAGCATTACCCACCGCCTAATATTTTCTTTAACGCGAATATAACATATGCATGATAGGTTTTAAAAGCTTGCGGATAATAGTTTCAACTGTTTCGTAAACATCGAGAGCATTAAATATACAATGATCTCATTTCTTATAATACGACGATCGAGATCAAGAGAGAGAGAAAAAGAAGCAAAGTAATATTCCTAGCATCAACGTTAAACATGTATATAGGTATATATTATATCGCTTTTTATCAGCTTATGTACGAATATAGAGGTTAAAAAACGTAACATAGAAGTATCGAATTTAAAAAAAAAACACACACACACATATGCTTAATGTTTTCTCAAGTGTTGCGCGTGTATATTATACGAAGCTCTTTAGTCGCACAAAGTTAGCGCGAAGAAAGCTTTTATATTCTTTTTCTCTCTGTCTTTCTCTCTCTCTCACTTTGTGGCTGTACTATCCAGATAAGTCAGTGGCGTCTCGAGTAATCGCCGATGATTGACGCTAACCACGCAGCAGTGAAATCCGTCGTCGAATTGCCCTAACGAGATTAGGATCCCGGCAAACCAATTACTCGTGTGCCTACTGCTGTTGCTGCTGCTGCTTTGGCTGCTCTATTGCAGGCTTTACGTCTATCTTCTGTCCTTCTGTTCTATTTGCACCTACATCCCGTTATATATATTTACTATATACGTCCTCGTCAGCCGCAAATTTAAAGGGGAAAATGAGCTTTACCAAATTATTATTGCTTATCTCATCATCGTTTCAAGAAAAAAACAAGAGCTTTTCTTGTTTTTAATTCTTTTTTAAAATTTTTTCAGTAAACTTGGTTAAACGCAATCTTAGCTTTTATCTTGTCATATATGCATGTCTTGCGGTAAAAATGTATATGAGATTATACCGTGACTTTATTATTTTTTATTTTTTTCAAAAAAGCACGCGCGCGCGCGAGTGAACACAGCTTGTAATACAGCCAAGCGTATAGCTTCTTATTTACATTTTTTTTTAGTGTTGACCGAAGTCAAAAGACTGCGAGTTTTCTTATCGGTGTAATGATGGCTTCATTCGGCTTTGAGAGCCTAAGGAAAATAATGTAGCGGCGCGCGAGGCACGTCGAGAGAGAGAGAGAGAGAAAGAGGCATATATACATACACACACACAAAAAGCAGCAAGCTGCTGCTGCTATGGTATTACGCAAAAGTTTGCGTATTCCGTTATCGTTACTTTACCATCTATGCTTTTTCTCTGTGTGTATGTATGTATACCTACCTCCTCTTTTAGGCTTAGACGAAATGACTCCATTATATACGGTAACTTCTTGATAAAACGTGTAACTTGAGATATATATTATAACTAAGGAAAATAAAAATTTTAACGACCAATTGTGATATTTTCTTACTTTTTTTTGTTGTTGGCAATCAATTTTTTTGCAGTATTATTTCCTAAACCGGATTTAAATTTTTTTCTTCAGATTTTTATATTCGCTAGCTTTGATATGAAAAGTTGCTGAATCAAGTGTTAAGTAATCGGTGTATATTACGTAGTGGTATAACACATTTAAATTTTTCACAAAAAAGAATGAAAAAATATGAAAGAAGAAGATAAGAGTTAATCGTTATTTCATTGGATCCATTAATATCGCGAGCTTCATTTTCTAGCAGCAATTTATATTATCCCAGCATATATATTTTTTTTTCTTACATCCAAACGCACGAAGATCCAGCTCTCTTTATCACACGTTTTATCGCCGCATAAATAATTAATGCCGAAACGAGTAGTTCAGGTCATCAGTCAGAAACGTGGCAGAGTAGAGACTAACACACATACACACACACAAGTGTGCGACAGCCGGTCTTATTTTTCTAGTACACACACACACATGTATAGACATGGTAAAAAGGAATAAATTGGGATGTAAATCATCCTTGGGCTGTATGGAATGACGCGTGGAGTGCCGATATAGTCCATGGCGCCGTAGCGATAAATGCGCTCTTTTTTTATATATGCAGAAGAGATGATGGGTAAAAAGGGAATATAGTAGGGCAGACAAAATTTGCATGGTATATTTTGCGGGAGTGAGCGAGACTTATAAGTACGTGCCTTCTTAACGATCGACTTCACTGAAAAGAGCTCTGCTTGATTATTAAAGGCTATTATATGCTTAGCCTTCGATGAGCATCAACCGAGTGAAATTAAGGAGACAAAAATGAGGATCCCCGAGTGGTATTCTTTTGCACGCGAGACTCGATGTATATATGCATGCTAATTATAAATATCGTAAATTTTAACGAGGAATTTACAGTAATTTTTTATTTTTTTGTTGATGTTGTGTAAGAGTTGAATACCGTCAAAATATTACAGCATAAAAAGAAAATTATCCTCGAAGCGCGAACATATAGTACGAATACGCTATATAGCGTGCGGAAAAACATTGGGTGTGATGTGTGTGTGTGTGTGTGTGTGTGTGTGTGTGTGTGTGTGTGTGTGTGTGTGTGTGTGCAACGAGAGAGGAAGAGAGAGGCGTTGAAATAACAAACGAACGAGAGAGGAAGGACTTGCTGCTGTGCTTCGTACTATATATGTGTGCAATTAACGACGCGCTGCAGGTAGCCGGGATGACGCTATTCCTCTCTATGTATATATGCGTGTCGAAGGAAAAGCTATACTCGCACGTATAGCGTATACTAGTGTGTGTGTATAGCATTGAAAGTGTCTTGGAGCCGGTTTTAGGTGTGTAGGTAAGATAGTCATCAGAGTTGAGAGAAGAGAAAAAGGGAAAGGGAGAGATGAAGAAGACTCGGAAGCTATATACCTTTTCTTTCTCTCTCTCTCTCTCTCTCTGCTGCTGCTGCTTTAGAACACCCACGCGCGAATACCTTTTGGTGAGGATGAGTCTGGAGTGGAGTTTCTTCCATTTCCGCTCGTAAAACAACGCCTCAGGGCCTGCAATGCTTTGGTCTTAATGAAAACATCCAAATACTCCTGGGGAAATAATGTGTGTTTTTTTTTTATTTTTATTTCGGTATCTTGATGAGTTTGATTCTCGTTGCTTGTGATGTGTGATCGATGCACTATGCGAAGAAGAACTTCTTTGTTTATGTTTACCCTAGAGAGGGAAAGAGATAGAGTCGTAAAAATGAACGGTTTTTTCTAATGATTTTTTCTTTTTAAGTTTTGCTATTTTCAGTACTCCTACTTTATTAAATTTTTATTACCTACTGTATTGGTTTTACGTAGTTTTAGTTAAAATAAGGAAAATGGGATAGGAGTTTATATGGCATTTGAATTACAATTAAAAAAATTTTTTTTTAATGTTAGCGAGCCAAAGGAATTTTTATCTCAATTTTCTCGGCTCTTAATAAATTAGAAATTCTTATACTCTGCGAGCCTCGAGCTCAAGCCGGCGAAACAACTTAAGGCGACGTAAACAAAAAGCTACAAGTTCGTGAATGTAACCTTGCTGATTGTAATATGGCTATAATTCAATTTCAATGGCTTTAAAATAAAATTAATTATCCTAATATACAGCTGACCCAACCTGTACTTGCTCAACTTTTACTATGGCTATATTTATATGAATTGTAGTTAATGTATATATCGTAATTCACATGTCGTCACTTCCAGCCTCTTTGAATTTAAAAAAAAATATGTAGATGTATTGATGATCAATTAACCAATGAGAAATACGTGAATAAAAAAACATCTCAACACGTTTTTTTTCTTGTTCCGTTGGATTGCTTAAATTAGATGTTTAAAATTGAATTAAAATTAGATGTAATTTAAATTACTTAACTACAAGTGCTGTCATTAAGTTTTTTTCGGCAAGGTATGATTTTTTTTTTTGAGTAGAGGTACGAAAATATATGAGTTTGACCGATATCAATAATTGTAACTCTTATTGATAAATATCAATATTCATAACTCCATTATTTAAAAATTTCATTTATTTTTGTTCTTGTTACATTCAAGCCCCCATTTACTTTGAAAACGTGACTTCTTGAACATTTTCATCAAAATACCTTTACGAAAGAAAATTCGTTATCTAGCATTTTTTTCTCAATGTTTTGACTTTTCAGTGAGAAAAACCTCTTTACTTATTCTTGTAACTCACTACTTAAGATTTTACTATATTAAAACTGCGTTAAAATTACTGTAGTCGTTAAGTCAATTTAAAGCCTTTTTTTTCTTTTTAATATTCTCCAAAAAAAAAGTCAATGTACAAGCCGTATAGATATCCTATAGTAGTAGTAGTTAAATAAAAGCTTTTCGATAGCGGACTTAACGGATGTCCGATACGCATATGCATACTGATTTATAGCAGTGAATTTTAGTTGTACGTGATTGGGAAAACATGCGCACCGCTGCCACCGCCAGCGCCGCCGCTACTTATAACTGTTTTTATTTATAAAATTTAAATTATTACAGTTCTTTATTGACACTACGATGTTTTAATATTAATCAATATTTATGATATACATATATTTTTATAAAATAATAATTCATTGTATTCGGTAGCTATATTTGCCTTTTCTGGCATATGCATATCATTTTATATATTTAACATTGAAGCTTGCACTAAAAATGTTCAATTCATGCAACAACAAAAAACTCAATTATTTATTATTGCTTATATAAACCTTATTTTAGAGAAAAAAATTATTATAAACAAATTAAACCTAGACTTAATGCTCAGCCATTCGCTAAGACATTCCACTCTAAAATAAATATATCGAAAGCACTCGTTATTCTAAATTAATCGGGCTCGTTAATTAAAAGCAAATGTTAAAGTCTAGCTACTTCAAGTACCTATACACCTTCGGCAAAGCAAGCGATACCACAGGCTCTCCTGCGTTCAGCTCTCTCTCTCTCTATCTCGTAAAGCAAAAAAAGTCTCCGTTAACATTTAATAATTGCGGGCTGGAACAGCGATATCAGTTGCAATTCCGCGGAATTCGTACTTGGCGTGAGCGGGTGCAGGCACGCGAGCCTATAATATACCTTTCTCTCTCTCTCTCCCTTTCCTTAAAGCATATACAACCAACAAGAGGAGGTGTGGTGTGTGTACTTAGCTATAGCTAAGTGTGTATCCAAGAAGCTCTTTTTCTCGCCTGAGGGATGAGCAGCTGAGGAAGGAGGGGATTAATTCTGTGGTATGTGCCATCATCGGGGCGCGCGTAACTTAAGATGCAGGAGGAGCTCGAAGCAGTTGCTTATGTACTTTGGCTGCAAAGCTGATATATTTTTTCCTTCTGTCGCGATGGTATATAGGGATTTTTTTTTTTTTTGAAGGACGGTTTGTTTTTCGAGAGCTATATAACGTTTTAATCCCGCGTGACAGGAGATTTCAATTACCAAGATCGAAAGAGAGAGAAAGACTCGCGCGTGGTTTCTTCCACGAGGTGAACAGAAAGTGACTTCGAATGAATAATGGATTATTATACGAAATTATATACCGGTCATGACTTTTTATTTCTTTCCTTTTACTTTTTTTTTCTTTCTTTCTTTTTTAAATTCAGTCGAATTGATTGAAATACGGTCAAACAATGCCGTACATTAATATTTACTTTTAAGTGCGTCGTTTCACATATAACTCTCTGTCTCGAATAAGAGAAAGAAAGAGATTATTTGCCGTAAGCGAGTAATTTAACAAAGTGGCAAAAATGTGTGTGCATATATGTGTGTGTGTCCTCATATATAATAATAACAACAATAATAATAATAAAAGCTCCTCCGTAAGTAAAGAGAGCAGAGACGGAATTTTCTTGATGAAGAGTCGTATATGTGTATATAGTTACCACAGCCGCAGGGGTTTGGCAAAAGTGGACTGCTCACAACTATTATCTATATATACGGCATTGGTAATGAGGAACTATTACTCACTTTAAGTTTAGTCTAGAGTATAGAAGAAGAGAGACCAGGGCACATCGAGAGGACAAATACACGAGGGGTCGGTTGAGTATTAGCGCGCATAATATACGAGAGCGACATGTGGCGCGCGCGCGGTTGGCTTGGCCCACATCCCAAATCTCCCGTCTCTCCGGTGCCTATATATAATATATATCTAAAAGCGCGTCGCTCTTGATTTTCAAACCATCTCTTCTCCTTTCTTCTTCTTTCGTGTACGCAGAAAAAAGAAGGCTGGAAAAATAAAATCAATGGGTTAGCGTATAGTATGCGGGTATATAACTTGGCACACATGTGGATTTATCTCTGCTCTGAGGGCTAATTAAAAACGTCCTTGAATCTTTTTTAGGGAAAAGATGATGATGATGGGAGAAAGGCTGATGGTACTTTGCTTCTTGAGTTTATGTTTTTACAAAGAATTAAGATATACGTCCCCAGATCGAGTGGCGTTATGATGTTTCTTTGTGCATATACAGTTGATTATGGTTTTCTTTTTTTCTTTTGGGTAAATATTATCGTAACCACGAATTGCTATAAAAAAGAAACAAGTGAATCTTCGCGGATGTGTGTCTGTGTGTTTTGGAAGTCAAATTTAAAAGTACATTTTACACCGATGTTCTCTTTTTTTTCGAGTTCGGAATTCTAATACCCTTTTCTTGGTGTCTGCGTGTATATGTAGCTCTTAAATTTTTTTTTATTATAGTAAGACTTTTTTATTTCGATCGTACTTATTGCTACTACTTGAAAGCGATAAAAAAGGCGCGGTCGTTAAAAAAAATAAAATAAAAAAAATAACGCACCAGTTTTTATCGACATTCAACGACAACAGTAGCAACAAGAATAAATAAAATAAATAAAAGAAATAAAAATAAAAAAAAAACAGTTAGCTTATTCCCATAATAAAACGCATTTTCAAGCAAGGCCATCGGCAGCAGTATACATACACAAGAATACAGTGTGTCGATCAACCTTTCTATCGAAAATCATCGATTACATTTTCTTCCTCCACATCACATTTGGTCTTATTCTTAAAATTACAACAGACGCTCGTCTATTTTAATAAGCTATAAATATATAAGCATATAACACTGATTTCGCCCGTATTATCGCGAATAATAATTGGTGCACGAGCGTCAGTAGCAGCAGCATCAGCAACCGCAAGAGTAACGTGCGTGGATATAAATCGCGCGGGGCCGCGTTAATTGATGGTGTTAATGCATCGATATGCCGTTTGGTGTGTGTATATGAATAGACGTGTTGAGCTATAGCCAGCATGTCGGCGCACCTATATATATGTACATGAAAAACGAGGTGGAAGGGGGTAAAGGAAGGTAAGGCGCGGAATTAGAAATCTCGGCATATGTATTCCCGGGGCCCGTGTTCGCTCGGGCCTTTTTATTTGTATCTATCTCTCACCCGCGGTTGCCCTCCCTTCTGCCCCTTCACACATCTCGTCCTTCTCCTTCTTTAACTCTCATGCTTTAATTATGGCATGTCATTAAAGTATTTATCTTGTACCTGTGTGTATTTTGCTAAGAGGCTTTAATGCCTCTTTCGTCTTTTTGAGGTAGAGAAAGAGAGAGAGAGAGACCTCTTCTCTCCCTCGCACCCCTGCCCTTCTGTCTTTACCGATTCTGTATGTGTCTATGGTGTACACACCGCTTTGAAATTTGCATCGTACACTAGAATTAATTATTGCTCTCTTGCTATATGGCAACCTTATTTCTCTGTACAACCTGTGGCTGCTCCTGCTCCTGGATGTTATTATTATTATTTTTTTATACATATTATATTTAGTTTTGCGATATCGTTGCATAAGTTTGATTAGTTTTTTAAGCTTGTAATCGAAATAAAATTTCTTATATACTTAAATACCCGAGAATATAAAGCTTTTTCAATGAATGTATAATTTTATTCCTTATGAATAACGTCAATTAAATTTCTTTTCAAAAGGATTCACTCTCAAAAAAAAAAGTTTTTGATTCCCACCCTGACTTTCATAATAAAGTCCATACGTATACGCCACATAAAAGAAAAAGTTTTTTTTTTTTAACAAGTGACACTTGCCAGTTTACGAACTAACTCTTTTCTCCACTTTTTTTCTATACTACGCCAGCCTGGAATGTCAGACGACGCCCGAGTGATTTTCTACCAAAGTTAAATTCACGCTCACGGGTACAAAATTAGCTTATAGCTTTGGCAGAAGATTCGGTCTACTCTACTTACTACTTGTGCTTATATAGCATTGCTACTTGCTAACTCTAATTCAAAGCTCGTATATTGACGGTGTGAATTTGTAAACGGTATTTACACAATTTAACGTGCTACGAACGCGATTATACTAAATCGTGTCTAAAATAAAAATAAAAAAAAAAATACCGGTGTCAACTCTAACTGTTATCCATACCAATCCAGACTTTTAATTTTCGCAAGGTATATAATGATAAAAAAGAAAGAAGTTATAAAATGATTTTATTTTAAAATAACGCCTATAGTCTGGAATTATAAAGTCTGGCGTCTGGTGAAAAGGAAAACGAGGAAAGAAAGAAAAGCTCAGAGGAATAAAGCCTGGCACAAACAGAGGCGATGAAAAAGAAAGTATATAAACGAAGGAAAAGAGGGAAACCGGCTAGACGGCTAATATACCCCTCCCATCTCCTTCCTGAGCCGCATTATTATTTCGGCGGTGAAGCTCCGAAACTCCCCCCTTCCCCATATACCTACATAATACCAGCTTTTCGGCTATCACCCCCCGAACCGTCTGTCTGCGGTAGCAGCGCGCGCGCTATAATAACTCTATTTCTCGAGTTATATATATTTTCTGAGGACGATAGTGTGTGTTTGTGTATATAAACCTCGTACACGCGCGCGACTTCTATTATTCTTTCCTCCTTCAGACCCTCCATACTCTTCTATTGTCGACGTTTTGACTTCCGGCCTTCAACCTATACAGCGAGTTTCATCTGCGTTCAAATCGAAACGTCATCTCGGTAAACTATTGTGCTTTGCTCTCTATGTACACACACACATACACATATATGGGTTCTCTTTTTGCCTTCTTCTCTTCCCCCCCCCCCTTTTATTTTGATACCTTTTATTTTCAAGGTCTCTTTGTATGATTTTCGTCGCGAGACACCATGAATAGCCCACTACGTTTACTATAAAGATTTAAAATTTGTTTTAAAATATTCGTCTATTTTTATTGAGATTTATGGATATTGATTAATTGACACTTAATTCTATAAATAATAATATTTCCCCTAAATTATAGAAATTATTTTTGAACTCATAATCCAAGTTATTTCTAACTATTTAATTCGCAACCGTGTAAGTTTAAACTACGTCAAGAGCAATATTATCGTAGTAAAGTCCAAGTATAGCAAAACATCAAATTTGCGATATTTATAAAGCACGAACACGCAGTCCGTCATGTTCGACCGGCAGTAAATTTTTTTCTCCTTCTCCGTATACCCTTATTGGCGCGAAACTAATTAAAGCCCCTGCGCTTACAAAGTCCCTATCCCTCCCCCTCTACTGTCCTAAGTGCACATAATTGAAGGTAAACATAAAATAAGCGATTCGCCGAAAGCCAGCTGGTCTGCTACAATTGAAAATAGATATCGCGGACTGAAAGTCTAATTTTAGATCTTCACCGGGAGTAGAGAGAACAGAGAGAGAGAGAGAGAGAGAGAGAGAGAATTTGTTCTCGAATGTAAGACGGAGAAAAATTACGTCGTAAGCTTGTGGATCTTTTTAAGCTTGTCATGGATATTTTGCGCAAGTGAATTTTTATGACCAAGGAATGCGGAAGACGCGATATATATGTGAAAATAAGAGAGAGCTTGCGAAAATCATGTTTGCGTATTTATATATATCTATTTGGGGTGAACCTCGTGTTTTTAGATGTTTGAATAAGAAGTAAGTAACACTATCTTATCGTGAATGAATCTTTTCGAGTCTCTGGGAAAACCTACATTTAGATTTGTAAATTTGTTAATTAAATATACAATTAATTGCGCTGTGGTTATATTCTTGAATAAATAAACTTATGTGTTACCTAATATTTTTTCACTTGTGTTTTTACTCGTATATATAAATCAAATAAAAAATTTTTGTTTTTTTTTTTATTTTTTATTCTGGTTTATAAGAGGTCGTAGTGTTAATCCTAGTTCAGGAACTCGAAAGTTTTCGGGAAACGAGTTCTTTCGAAAATAGAAGAAGAATGACGCAGATACAACACCATGTGCTCGGCATATGTGGGTATATATGGCAATATCGTATTTGGTGTGTGCCACCACATGTTTTTACCTGGTGCCAAAGATTTCTTCTTCTTCTTTTTTCTTCACTCCTGCAAATAGCTTCCAATAAAAGAATAAAGTCATAAAATAACGAAAGTTTAAGTAATCGTAAAAAAAAAACAAATAAGCCTATTTTATCCTTGAGCATATATAGTATTGCAAGTATGTATCCATACAGATAGGGAATTCAAAACGCGATAAAAACAAACATGAATGCTTATATACCTATATCGTTTGATATTTAACAGCTTCAATTTTATAGCCGCGAGAAATATCGTTCTCCATTTCTTTTAAAAATAAAAAAAAAAAAATTAGAAGTGATACATTTATAACGAATGCGTAATTATTTTCCATATGATGCCATCGCATCTATATACATATGAATACCTCCCAAGGCCATAAAAATAGAAAACAGAGCACCCAGTACAGTCACATATATCTATATAGATATCTTCACAAAGCTTGAGGCTTCGAAAAATCTGGTGGTGGTCTCGTAAGACGCATTTCGCGTGAAGACAAAAAAAAAAAGGAAAAACATATAAGAGAGGAAAAGCGTGCCTGGAGCACTGAAAAAAAAGGGAAGGCAAGGGAGAGAGAGAGAAAGAGCTGGGGACAAGTGTGCCTATGGGCTCTCGTGAGAGCGAGGGTTTCTTTTCGCGGCAGCAACTTTCTTTCTCTCGCGTGCGTGCTTTATGAGAATCACAGGGTGATTTACGGCCGATTCCGATCATAAATTGCAGAAGGAGCACCACCACCACCACCACCACCACCACACATAAGCAAGCAAGAAAGAGCAAGCACATGTGTGTGCCTGTCGATGCTCATCTCTCTCACCCTCTCTTGGCCGGCGGCTTATTTTCCTAGCGGGGTCCAGTGCAACGACGACAACGACGACAACGACGCGCTAGACATGCGCTGTGTACATACGCCCTAGAAAATTGTCTTGGTTTTACGGGGTATATGTGTGTGTGTGTGTGCATTTTGCCGATGGGCTGCTTCTATTTTCATCGAGTTAGACTTTTTTTTCGATGCATCTGAGCAAGAGATTACACTGTGAACACGCGACGTTATGTTTTGAACCAGTAGAAATTTTATGTAAAAATGCGTGCACGTGTTGGCGGGGGTTTTATAATTTATTGATGCTAGAGAATATATAGGTATGAAAAAGATGAAAATTTTGAGATCTATATATATGCATAAATGATCAAACGAGAGATGATGCGAGGAAAAAATTCTCACGTCTACTTTTAACTGGCGCATAAATAAAAGAGCCACCGCGAGAGTCTCCGGTCTCCCTACTTTAAAAGTTCGGAATCCGCAAAGAAGATTTTGATCTCTTTACCCGAGAAGTAAGCAGAAGGAAGATGCCCTGGACACAAAAATCCCAGTGAAGCTGCTGCTGCTACTCGAGATAGGCCGGTACGATAAAAGTATCGAGCAGAATATATATAACGAGACAGCAGCAGTTTTCGGTATACGAGTGAGGAGGAGGAGGCATCAGGTACAACTGCTGCTATAGGAACAAACAGACCCAGTGCGATTGGCAAGTCCTCCCCGAAAAAAGGCCGCTGTACATTCTGAATGGAACAACTTGGCATAAGAGCAAAGATACATAGAGGAAGAGGGAGGGAGGGGGATGCAGTATAACGTAGTGTACAAATATTTGTCCTCGGAAATTACACGCTCTAGGAAGCAAGCAAGTCATTCTAGAGCTTTTTTGAGGCCCTCTAAGTAAACATGGTATCATAGCTCATGCCGGCTGCATTGGTATAGATATGATATAGGTACATATGCTCATGGAATAGGACACTCGTGGCTTTTGTGACTCTCTTGGGTACCTAATACCCCGATGATACGGAAATCGATTTGGCTGGAGAGAGAGAGAGAGCATACCTATCTTTCGTCGCGCTGCTTCTAATACAATGGTGTCTGTAAACGAGCGCGGCTCTTTTATCCAATCTAGGTGAAAAGCTCTCAGGTACTTTTTTTTTAGAGTTTTGCCGACACACGGGATTGCTTATCTTACCACTTTGGGAGTATTTGGCTTTTATGTAACTGCTAACGATGCTGTAGTAGTGGGTATAATCGACCAGCTGATGTGATGATATTCTCTTTCGTTTAGTATCAATTTGTCAAATTAATATTCTTTTCAATTTTTGAAAAATTAAATTTTTTTCTATTTTTATTTTGTGAAAACATACTTTTTTGGAGGAATGATAAGGATCATTCGTCATCGTTGAAAAACTTTATTGAAGTAAAGCAAGTTTTAAAAAAGTTTTTCGTTTGACTTTCATATACGGGCTAGAGCTGAGAATGCAAAAAATGTAAATTTCGTAGAAACAAAAAAAAAGATGAAAAGAAGAAAGAAAAAAAGTAAGCACTGAATAGACTGAAAAAGTAGGGGATATAAAAGTTTAAAAGGGTCATCGTAAACTATATTACGTGAAAAGTTTATTATTCATACACCAACTATTTTTTTTTAAATTACAAAATTTCATTAACATATTTTTGAAAAACGTCAAAATTTTGGTACCCTTCAAGCACAAAATCTAATCTATGACATTAAAATCTCTTCCTTCATCGATTCACATAAAGTTTCCAAAGGCTGAATACATTTTTTGTCATTTATACACGTTTAGATCTCCCAATACACATACCTAATATATAATATAGCAATGCGTCGGTCCGGCACGTTTTAACGATCATTAGCCATGTGAGTAGTCTGCCGGCTGCTGCTGGTATGGTTGGGTTTCCGGTGCCAAGCGCGCGCGCGCGTACGCGTAGGGGCATTTTAATGCGTTTGCTTGCCAAGGAAAACATCCGGCTAGCATACAGAAAATCATAGGTATACAGCATTAAATATTTCTTATTCTTTTGCTTTTTTTTTCAACCCTTCGATTTTACTCGATCATTACAAATATATGGGCGGACACCCTAACTATCATATATATATTTTACCTGAAAAATAGGTTTTAGTATAACCAGCAGCAGCATAAGACATATGGCTTTTAAAGGATCAGCTTAAAGCTTTTGTCATATGTATATGAAAATCCGTTTGTCCGCTCAGCTAAGCTTGAAATTAATTTGACTCGACAAATTCATTTCACTACTATCCTCCATAAGCCAAGAAAGGAACACGCTGATATAGATGCACTTACTCACTCCCTCTCTTTTTCTCTCCTGACTCTGTCACAAAATTATTACACATATATCTCGTCCCAACGAATTTCCATTTCGAATAACATACACGTATATAATAACTTATAAGTCGCGTAAATCCGTCAAGAGAGAAGAAAGAGCGTGTACTTGAATTTCGCAAGCCTAAAACTATTCTTCCAAGCTATATAATATTTTCGATGTGTGTGTGTGTGTGTGTCTCTTTGTTTATTTCGTGCTTAGGTCGCGTTGTCGTGCCGGGGTGCGATATCAAGCATGCGGTACCATGAAAACTTGGTGGCGGGTGCGAAAAAAAAGAAAGAAAAACCCGCTTCGTCCAGGGCGTTCAGGACCCCGTTTACACGGCCTCTGGAACAAGCTGTAAGTAAAGAAGGGAAGGAAAGGGGGGAAGAAAAGACAAAACCGGCCTATAGACCCGGATCGCGAGCTATATAGGTATAGGTAGGCATATATAATAACAAGTTTTCTTCGCGCATCTCACGCATGTATGTATGTATGTATGTATGTATGTATGTATGTATGTATACACGGTCGCGCCTGATCGCGCACTACAATCTCTTTTGCTCTTTTGCTCTCTCGGTATAAAAGAGCTATAGTATACACACAAGCGAGCTCTCGCACTTTGTTAATGATTAACTGTCCCATTGTGTCTAGCTTGGAGAATATAACCAAGCTTCTCGCATGACGGGGGTTCGGGAACCGATAAGGTGGCGTCGCTATACTGCTGCTGCTGCTGCTGTGAATCGAAATTTCATAGAGGTAGAATTGTTGGGCAAGAGAAAGAGAAGGAATATATGTGTATAATACTTGGTTACAAATTGCAAGGGTTTTCCTGGTGTATCGGTTTTCCTATCTCGCGATTTGTTTTCGGGGCGACCCTATTGTGAGGTGTGATTTTGAGAGATGCGCGCCTGCTTAACTTTTGAGTTTTGGTATAGATGTATATTTAAGTGTATAGAGAGAGAGAGCCAGGTGGCAGTAGATATATGTCTTGTGTGTATTATGTGTCTTGTAATTGATTTGAGGTGAGTGTGTGAGTGGGAGGGTGGAAGGATATTTTAATAGATGGGGTATACCCATATTGTGTCTTATCTATATACGCTTATTTAAAACTGCTTATGTGCGTAGCTGCTTTTATTTTATTCTTCTTTTTTTTATTCTGAAAACAATGAGACATGAAAATAGCATTACCAATGTGTGTGTGAGTGTGTGTGTGTGTGTGTGTGTGTGTGTGTGTGTGTGTGTATTTAAATAAAATACAAGACTTGTTTTACTGTTCCTTCTTTTTTATTTGTCTCAAAAAATATGTTCCACATCTTGCTCGTTCACCATTTATTGCTTGTATACTAATAAGAAAAAAAAAAAAAGAAAACACCAACCCCTTTCAACTAATGAAGTCATTTATCCGAACCGTCGTAAATAACGTAAGTCTTACTACACATTTTTTCGATTCTCATCAGCTTAGACATTTTTCTTTTTCTGTATACCCTCTAAAAAAAAATTACCCCGTCATCATAGGAGCCGCACACACACTATTCCATAAATCCCCGAAAAAAGTAAACAAGAGCGCAGCTTTAAAAAGAATGCAAAAGCACATTTACTTTGTCAACGACGTTGGCTTGAGCTTGCTGTGATTCGTGAGGCTCCATATGGTAGAAAATGAAAATCGGAAGCCGGTCTCGTACAGTCAGCCAGCATAGGAGTCCGAGGACGATTCATAGGTAGAAAAGTGGGGTGAGGGGGGTATAGGCTGGGCACAATGCCCGAGTCATCGGGTCACGCGCTGCATCGCGATTACCGGATGTTTCTTCCCCTTACCCTCCAACACAGTGTTGGGAAAGGATTTTACGTGGAAAATCGTCCTCCACGCCAAGGGAAGAGATCAAGGAGGAGAAGAAGAAGGAGGGGGGTGCGACTGAAATCTTTTTTCTCTCTCTTTCTCTTTCTCTGTCTCTAGGTCTCTCCCTTGGGAAAGCTTGATTTTTCTCCTGGTCGCGCGTCGCAAGACGAATGTCGCAAGCGAGAGAGAAAGACCGGCTGTGTGCAACGAGCCGGCGTCGCGACCGATTATTTATGACGCGAAAGAGCGAATGCGCTTGCTTGCTTGCTTGCATGGGACGTCGTATCTTTCTCTCTTTCTTTCTCTTTCTCTCTCTCTTGAGGTGCAGCGCTTCCGCGTTGATGCGGGCGACCCGGCGCCAGCCCTGTTCTCTCTCTCTCTCTTTCTCCAGTACCGCCCACCCTTTCTCCTCTGGGACAGCAGCAGCAGGAGCAGCAGTCTGCCTATAGCTTTTATTTATTTCTATATACATATAAATATATACGTGTCACAGCGCAGCGACGTGAAGTTCGCGATCAAGCAATCTGACCCACTTTGACCCTGGTGTTTCGAGTTTTTGCCTGCGCCTTCTTCTTTCTTTTATATTATATTTGCGACACGCGGCTGAGTTGTCCTTTATTTCCTCGCTCCTCTTTCATAACAATTCATTTTTTGTTTTCTCTTTTCTTTTTGATGGTCGTTTTCTATTTTTAAAGGGATTCTAATGCCAACTCGACGCGGAAACAAGAAATTCTTTTATATACACATGAGTGTGTGCCGTGCCGGTGCAGGTCATTGTTCTCAAGCTGAGCGATGATACGCTTTCATTAATTCACAACGCGCGTTTTCTATACAATTTATTGTTTTCTCCATAGACAAAATATTATTTATTTCTTATTTTGTATATATTCGAGATAGCAAATTTCATAGTTGATACTCGAGTGAGATAGATAGAGATTATTTACCACATGCCTGCATTATATATCCAAGATATAATCTTGGCGTGTGTGTGTGTGTGTGTGTGTGTGTGTGTGTGTGTGTGTGTGTGTGTGTGTGTGTGTGTGTGTGTGTATACTCCACGATATGAAGTACGAATATAATATCTGCTATATAAAACACAATAAATGAGATATGAAATGTATACAAAAATGTCAAAGCACCAGGGAGAGAAAGCCTCTCGGGTTGGTGGTATAGGTACATATATAAGAGAGCAAATATAGAGAGAAAGAGAGTCTGCGTGTGCATATCCGGCTTAAGACGCTGATAAATCCCACTTAACTTGGCGATTATGTAAAGCATTTTGCATGGGTGGTCGCATCTTTTGCTTCCACTCAATAGAGGCAGAGAGAGATAGAGAAAGAGGCCTAATCTTAAATACGAGTACTGCGCGAGCATCCCTTTGGCTTTGGATAATTCTATTCGCAAAATGATGCAATTATTATATGAGAATCCGCGATTATA